>JABWDY010021130.1:6974-17487 GCA_013358455.1 Thalictrum thalictroides | reverse complement strand
ATCTTCTTCTTCAACTCTGTCAGGTTGATTTCCTCAGTTGAAACAATATGGCTATATGTAAGAATTGCAAAGTTCATGGGGTGCGAAACGACGAAGATGGCTCAATATGTTGTCCAAGTTGTGGAAGGGTTCTTGAATTTAATAACTTCATTGATGAACCAACATTTGAAAAAGGTCCTCAAGGGCAAAGTAGATTGGCAGGTAGTTATATAAAAAGTGTTGAAAGTTGTTATACTGATTCATATGAGAATACTATTCGTAGGGGTAGCGAAGAAATCGCGAGTATGGGACATAGATTAGGGATTGGTATAGATGTAATTGGTGAAGCTACTAGATATCATAAACTAGCTCTTAGTGTCGACTTTACTAAAGGGCGATTAAGGTCGTTAGTTACAGCATCATGTCTTTACATTGCTTGTAGAATGAATAAAAAACCCTATCTTTTAATTGATTTTGCGCAAGATCTTGGTGTTAGTGTTTATATGGTAGGTGATGTTTTCTTGAAACTTTGCAGGAAGTTGAGGCTTGATGAGCAGACATATTTTGCGATAAACTTAGTTGATCCTGTTCTGTTTATTCCTCGGTTTATGGAATGTATAGTTAAAGATAGACACATTGGGCAACAACAGAAAGTGGATATGCGAAAGACTGCAGAACGGATTTTAGCTAGTATGAAGCGAGATTGGATGCAGACAGGAAGAAAACCTAGTGGTTTATGTGGTGCGGCATTGTATATATCTGCACTTTCTATTGGATTGAAATGTACTAAGTCTGATATTGCAGGTGTTGTACATATGTGTGAAGATACATTGACGAAACGGTTAATTGAATTTGAAGATACAGAATCGGGGAGTATGACGATTTATGAACTCAATCAGAAAGATGATGAAAACAAAAAGCTTAAAGTGTTGAAACCAATATCTGGGGATACAGAAACAGAACTTCTATGCAAACACAAAGCCGCACAAAAGGGGGAAAGTCCTCCGCCTCATTTTGCCAATGGACTTTGTGAAACTTGTTACAGAGAATTTATTGAGGTTTCTGGTGGTTGTCAGGGAGGTTCAGATCCTCCAGCTTTCCAGCGTTCTGAGCGGATTAGAATGGGAAACGTGTCAGAGATATGTGATTTACCTGTCAGACAACAAAATTCTGTAGGGTTGCAAAGTACTGCCAATGGACACCAGGCCAATGTGGACATGAGCAATGTTCAAGAGGATGAATCTGAAAACCTTTCTGACATTGAGGTTGATGAGTACCTTCATGACGAGGAAGAAACACGTCTGAAAACAAAACTCTGGGAAACACTGAACAAGGAGTATATGGAGGAACAAGCTGCGAAAGAAAAAGCAGCTAAAGACAGACAAGCATATGAGGCAAAGTTTCAGAATGGTTCTGTTGATTTGCTTGGTGCTAAAGAACTTGCAGAGGCAGCTGCAGCGAATGTGGCCAAATCAAGAAAGGAGCTGCGACAAAAAAGAGCGGCAGAAGTCAAGAATGCGGGTCCTGCTCAGACAGCTGCAGAAGCTGCCCGCAGAATGCTAACAAGGAAGAGACTGAGTTCCAAAATTAACTACGATTTATTAGACGAACTTTTTCAAAGCTCGAAAGGAAAAGATATTGAAACAGATTCTAATTTTTCTGACATACAACAACACAAGAAGGGGAAGATAGAACATGAATCAGATGTTGTATATAACGAAGACGATTACAATGACTTAAGACAGGAAGATGAATTTGCAGAAGAGGAAAATGCTGGAGCAATGTACGGAGATGATTTCTATCAGGGGTATCAAGAAGATGAGAATTATGGTTTTGAAGATTATGGTAATGAGGGTTATGAAGGTTACCAGTAATAAACATTTCTATTTCGATACCCTTTCTCTTCTAGTTACTGCACAAGTTGATACTACAAGATGCTGGAATGGAGAATAAATGCATTGCCAGACTCACTTTAGCAAATTCTACATGTTCTTCAGGTGTATTATCCTTCCCTCCTCTGTCACCGTAATTCGGTTTTAAGGCGTGTTTTCCTGTACAGTATAGGCATATACCCTCAATGTGTAATACATTTGTATTAATCATAGATGCCAAGATCATCAATTTGCTTTTGGCATATCAGGGGATCTCATGATTACAAAGATGTAAAACATTTCTGGAGCGCTCGATTTGTCAGTAGATTTAACTAATACATACCTACTTGACTACAGAACACTCAATAAAATAAGATTAAAAACAACACACTAATTAAACTCCAACTGCATAACCACAGACGAGAGTTGCTAGTTATGATCATAATAATCATCCAAATCAGTAATCTCCATGATCAGATATATGATCCCCAGCCATTGTCATCAACCTCGACCGGACCTCTGACTGATTTATAAAACAGCCATCCAAATTTTATAAAGTGGATCAGTTGCTACTTGTAATGTCCACCTGCCGCTTTTTGGACAAGTGAATTCAAAATCTCTAATAGGAACTTTAGTCAGATTCCACATACAATTCCAGTGGAACTTAGTTATTTGTAGAAATATTTCAAAAGAAAGAATATAGATCTTTTAGGAAAAAAATAGGTTTCTTACCAAAGTGGAGGACAAGCGCGCTTCAATGCAGCTGCAACAAAGGTGGAAAACCATGTCGAGACATGTACAACCAACGATCATGCAGCCAGCATTGTTTTATCTTATTTGCTTATGATACATTTGGGTTTTTAGAGTCAGAAGCGATTGAATTCCTCAGGAGAATGCAAAAAGTAACGGATGACTGTGGATATCCTGGTCTGTGGGAACTACGGCATTTGTTCATCCTATTACAAATGCACCTGTCCACCAGTGACAGAGGATGGATTACGCTATTTCAGACCAGTAGATGAATATCAACCATATCTTGGTTGCTATGAAATAACTCCGTTGTCATGTGAAGATCCTCAGTCTCACCTTCTTCTAGATCTCCATGATATTACTTACTTTAATCTCGTAAATGCTACCAATAGAACAGATTATGACAGTTGCAGGCATGCTTGTTTGTCCGATTGTTTGTGTAAAGTTGTATTCTTTAGGCGTCCTAAGAATGATGTAGGAGGCGATTGTTTCATACACTCTGAGATGTTCTCATTGGTTGATTACAGTAGTGATACGAAAAATAGTAGTTACAATGTACATGCTTTTTATCAAGGTGCAAAGTCTGCCAGATGGACCTGTACCTAGTCCCTCATCGCAGCCCATAGGCAAAATAGATGATGTTCCGAAGGGAAAAGATATCATTACAGCAGGGTCTTCTACTTTCATCTTGGTAGCTTCCTTGGCTGCTCTTATCACTCTAATTATAGTCGCATATGTTGCAATGAAGACAAATAATTCTATTGAAGAGGATGAAATCTTTCTGGATCACCTCCAAGGGATTCCCTCTCGATTTTCTTACAAAGATTTAAAAGCTGTAACAGGAAACTTCAGAAGAAAACTTGGAGAAGGAGCATTTGGATGCGTATATGAAGGAGTGCTGACTAATGGCGTCAAAGTGGCAGTGAAGCGTCTAAATGGACTAGGAAATGTGAAGATGTCATTTTTAACAGAAGTCGAGGCAATAGCCTGCATTCACCATATAAACCTGGTAAGATTATTAGGGTTATGTGCTGACAAATCACATAAGCTTCTAGTTTATGAGTACATGTGCAATGGATCCTTTGGATAAATGGATCTTTTGCAGAAAGACAGACGAAACTCTTAAATGGAAAACACGAAAGAACATTATCATTGACATAGCAAAAGGACTCACTTATCTGCATGAAGAATGTCAAAACAGGATTCTCCACTTAGATATTAAACAACAAAACATTCTCTTAGACAGTAAGTTCAATGCTAAGGTGTCAGATTTCAGACTTTCAAAGCTGATAAACAGGGAGCAAAGCAGAGTTATGACAATAATGAGGGGCACTCCTGGTTACATGGCACCCAAATGGTTGAACTCAATGATCACAGAAAAAGTAGACGTTTTCAGCTTTCGGGGTTGTGGTTTTAGAAATGTTATGTGGAAGGAAAAGTTTGGACTTTACCCAACCTGAGGAATACATGCAAGTGCAACTACTTCGGCTACTAGAAAAGAAGGAAAAGGAGAATCGACTTCATGATATGATCGACAAGAATTGTGAGGATATGAATTTCATAGCGAAGAAGTTGTAGAAATGATGAAGGTTGCTGAATGGTGCTTGCAAAGCGAATATTCTGAAAAGCCCCCATGTCAATGGTATGGTAAAGGTCTTAGAAGGTCTAATTGACATCAAACTGAATCACAATTACAACTTCTCGACTACTCTGCCACTCTCCACAACAACAGAAGGACTAGCTGTTTCAACTCCATTATTACCATCAATTCTCTCGGGTCCTAGATGACGAAAGCTAGCTAGCTATGTGTAATTCACTTTGGTTCCAGTTATCCAAGTTCCCATCTGACAATCTCAAATTCAGCTACGAGTTACCATAGCCATGGAGTTTGAGTATATCAGATACGTACCTTCTCTTGTAGAGCAGATATAGATGTGTAATAATGATATAATTGTATAACAAGGAATGAGGTGCTGAATTTATGAATGCAACACATCACATAAGTGTGAGTTAAACGAACAAACAAGACCGTCACTTCTGACATACTTTTTCTATCTGGTTTAGCTTGAAACTTTCCCAAGCGACTACTGCTGGGACAGCGCTGAACTGTGAACTCATGGCGATTCACTCTAGGCGGGGCATGCATGCTGCTGTGGGGAATCTTCACGGTGCTTTTTTTAACATATAATGGAGTGAAATCATGCAGGCTCAAAGCTGGCGCACCATAATTGGTGAGGGAGGGATGGACAACCTGCCTACCTTGGTAGTCCATGCATGCCCAAAGAATTTTGGCTAAGTTACTTTAGTGGATGGTGTTGAGGGTTAGGGTTACAGCGTTGAGGTCGACCCAATTTAGGCTGGTGGCTTGATGGAAACTTGGATGCACTTGGATCCATGGTTCCACGGCAGTGCCTGAACTTAAGCTGAAGTAGATCAAGAATATAATAGAATATGTTGCATATGACATATGTTCTCTATCCTTGGCTTATTCGTTGGAGCAATATGACTGGCTGGCAAGGGTCCAATGGAGTTAACCAGGGATTTGCAAATTTTATAACTCTTAATTAGATTCAGTTTAGCCGAGTAATCTAATTTCTCTTACAATAAACTAATTTCTACGTGCAAGAATAGGACAAGCTAGCAGTTTAAATTCTAATTGTTTTCATTGAAATTGAACTATGGAAACTAGAATATATACACTGAAAACACAGTACGTTTAAATTCTAATTTGTGGGATTATGTATTTAACATAGAATTCCAATTTCCATTTTTCTGTTCTAATTAGGCCAACTAATCAGTTAAACGCATAGATTAGACACCCATTTGGTTTTCTCCAATCTCCCATTACTCTAAAATCTAAATATATCTGTAAAAACACTAGATATAGCTACCATGATTGTATTTATGTCAAAAAGAAACACTAATAACTAGAAATGAGATCACTGGACAAAAGTTTCCCATCAAAATAACAATGAACATGAGGTTCATATAACAAAAATGTTGAGTGAAACACACAAAAGAAGAATGAGATAAGTGATTGTATAATATTAGTGTGAACAAAAGTTTTGATTGCATTTTTCCTTGGATACGTCTTGGGCTTTTTTTGACCCATACAGTTCAAAATCAAAACCCCACACAAGTTGTAAAAACCCAAGTATCGCTCTGAAGCCCAAACACTTTCTCAGTTAAAGTAGTCGTTCATTTTGTCTTCTCTTCGCTTTTGGGGGAGTTATTGCTTTATTCAGTTGATCACTTTGTTGAATTGTTGTTGGTATGTTTTGATTACTTCAAAGCTAAGTATTTGAAGCATTCTGCGAAATGGGTATCAATTATTTTTCAATATAAACAAGTAGTTTGAGAAGAAATTGTTTTTAACATTAATGGAGAATAATATTAATAAAATTTCATCTGATGAGTTGAGTTTGGAATCTGTAAGAGAATCACTTATTAGTCAAGAAGATACAATTGTTTTTACTCTTATTGAAAGAGCGAAATTCCCTTTTAATTCTCCAACTTATGATGATGACCCTTCTTCTTCATGTGTTCTTTCTGGATCTCTGGTTCAGTTCATTGTCAAGGAAACTGAAATCCTTCATGCTAAGGTCAGTTTTTTTTTTTGGTTGAAGTATTTACTTGATTATGAGTTGTATTATGTCTTTATATATGATTTGTTAGATGGTTATTTTGTTTATAATTTATAATTTGTTATTTTTAAAGAGTTGCAGTTGTGTAATATGACTAATATCTTGTTAGATGAATTTAGTGTTACGATATAATATCTTGTTTCGAGAAATGTTAGCTGTAGAATGAGCATCTTTAATGCTGGGATCAATGAATGAAGGAGCAGAGTTAGGAACTATGCGCGGATTTAAGAGTTAGGGCTAATGTCTAGTTTCCTAATTTTACCATTTCATATATTCATAATATACAGTTATACACTACCTTTTCGTTATGAATGTAGTAGGCAATCTCAGGATATGGTTCAATACAAAGAAATTTTAAGAGCTTCCCTAGGAGATTTTTGTAGGGCTATTCGCAGAAAAGCTGAAATTTTTTCCTGAATAGTATTAACTACATTGTGATATTTAATGGTCAGAAATCCCTGGGTGAATTTTCATTGGAAAATCCACAGAAGGTTATGTTTTATGGAAGATTATCCTGAATAATGTCCACTGCAAAGCGAGATTTATTGCCTGAAAATTGTATAGTCAATGCTGTAGGATGTTTCTTTGATCTAACTGAGACACTAATTTGACATTACTTGAGTAACCATGTCTGATTTGTTAGGCTATCGAGTATTGAATTGGAAAATTTACGATTATAGTTGATGTGGTATGATACAGGTAGGAAGATATACAAGCCCAGAGGAGCATCCTTTTTTCCCAGATGATCTACCACCACCACTTACACCTCCTCACAACTATCCCCAGGTTTGTTTCAAGCATTTTCTATTACTTCACCTTTTCAAACGAACTATATGCCATATGAACTTATTTTCTTGTGCAATCGGTCCCCCTCATAGGTACTGTATCCTGCAGCAGCTTCCGTTAACATAAACGATACGATATGGAAAATGTACTTTGACAAATTACTTCCCTTGTTTGCTGCTGATGGTGATGATGGTAACTATGGGTCTACTGCAGAATGTGATCTCAAATGTTTGCAGGTATAAGCAAGAGATAGCCACTTATAAACATTATAGGAAAATATTATTTGCTCATTAGTGTGAGATTGTAACCTTCTTTCCTGCAGGCCCTCTCTAGAAGGATACATTATGGAAAATTTGTGGCAGAGGTCAAATTTAGGGATGCTCCTGAAGACTATGGGCCTGCAATTCGTGCTCAGGTATGCTCATATATTAGAAGGGGTTTATGGCCTAGGTTCGTTTGGTGGTGTTGATTATCTTTTTGTGGTCCTCCAGGATAGGGATGCTCTCATGAAGTTGTTGACATTTGAAAGTGTTGAAGAGATGGTGAAGAGCCGTGTGGAGAAGAAAGCCATGACATTTGGACAAGAAGTAACCCTCAATGACAAGGAAGAGAAGGTTAAATACAAAGTTGACCCTGCCATAGTGTCTCGCTTATATGGTGAATGGGTGATGCCTCTCACCAAGTTTGTTCAAGTAGAGTATCTCCTTCGTCGCCTTTCCTAGTAAGACATGATAATCAGTTTCTTCCTCAACTCGCAAGGTAAATTACTGCATTAAACCCTGTAATTGTAGCTTTTAATAATTTGTTTCTCCAGATAATGCATCAATATATTGGAATATGAAGACCATTGTATGGATGTAAATTTATGAGCATGGGTCGCTAAATTCAAATTTTTTGGACATATGTGGTTGTTGACGATGTACCTTTGAAACAAAAGGTAAGAGATGCGAACTCCAATTTTAGTGAAAAAAGTTTGCTACAGACAACACAACAAAACGCTTGAGAGAGCTGATTTCTACTGCATGCTTTATTCACCAAGTAAAATTGCCAAAAATGTACCAATCGCCTACTTGGTACGGGTCAATCCAGGGATCTTGAAAGTAGATCATTGGGTCATTATCAGTTTAACACAATGGCTGTCGTGACAAGTATTGTTATTGTATATGAAGATTTGATCCAGAAATGTTCTAGATAAACACCTTAGCATAAAACTATATATTGACCATTACTGATGTTGTTGTATATCAGTAATCATAATATCTGTTCCACACTTCCACCTCCGGAAAATAAAAATAAAAAACAATAGCATACCATTTTTAAAATTTTCTTAATAGTAATTTGTTTTTTTTTTAATAATGTACATGTCAAGATAATTTCACAACTATAGTGACATTTGCGGCAGAAGCTCGAGGTAAGTGTTGGATCTTCTTGTTGAATTCTTTCAGTCTTTCCAAGCCATCCCTTGATAGTTCCCTAGTTGGTGTCATGATAACATTCTCTAACATTAGGGCTATCTTTAGTGTAAATTCCAGAAACTTGAGCTCATCCCCAGAACCTTCAATACCTTTGATTTCGACTGATTTCAGCTTCATAAACATGCCCTGAGTCATAAACTGGTTTCCCCATTCTTCTTCCTTGGTAGATGATTGGCAGTATTCCTGACATCCAAGACAATAAGGGATGAAACATTAGCAAAAAGAAGTGTTTAGGGATGACTTACCTAAACACTTATCTAGCTTGGAGGTTAACTTATTAGTGTGTTATTTGTTCAATTTCTTACTGCTTGGCATAATGTATCCTTTATGACTCATATATTTAGTACCCTTAACACTTATCTAGCATGATTAATTGATTTTAGTGTGAGTTCATGAATGAAATTGTCTGGTGGTTTCGGTTAATAAACAATAGTGTTCGGGTTTTACCTTAGTTTTCTCTAGGACAGGAGTTTCCATGCAAGGAAACCTGTCAAATAATTTCGCCAAGGCAGGGATACAACTGCTTGTATGCCAATTAGTAAGCTTGAAGTATCTTAGACTGCGAAAACTTGACACGTCTTTGAACATATTTGGTATTTCTTCAGAAGCCTTTCCCTGTGTGAAGACGAAACAAAAACATCGTCAGTCTTACAATGAATGACAGGAAACTGTTTATCGTCAGAGTCTTGAGTAATGCATACCTGAAAAGCATCTGCGGATAGTGTCAAAGATTTTGTATGAACAAGTCCTTTGAGTAACTTATTTAAACACCGAACTTCAATAGCATACTCTTTAATGTTATCGTCATCGTGTCGAATTGTTGTATCAACCTCTGCATGATCTAAAGAACCAAGATTTTCTAAGGAATAATCTGAAAAAAAAACCTCCTGTCAAATAGAGCTGTCTTATATTAGGAGCGCATATCTTGAGCTCACGATCATCAACGGAAGCCAACATAAAACCTAATCCTGTTCCACTCTTAATCATCAGAAACGTAAGACTAGTACCATGTATACTAATCTGACTGAGATCATCACAATCTTCAATTATCAAATTTTGTAGAGTTAAACACCTTAGATTTAGTTTCCTCATATCGTCCTCTGGATCTGAAGGATCATAATCAGCACCATCTCCACAGATGTTAGACTTTATTACTTTCAATGTCTTGATCTTATTACTTAACTACTGCAATGTCGAAACCACTACTTCCACCTCTTCTAAACAGACCTCTTCAACATTGCGATTTACCATTAAATTGACCAATTCAGTAGATTCATCACAAGTTACATTATCAGGAATAGCATATATACAACATAGATGAAAGCGTTTTATAGTAGAGTTATCATGTAAACTCAAAACTTTTGTAACAAACTCCATTAATTGTTCAAGCTTCATTACAAAGTATTGATTGTCGCCAAAAAATTATTGATGATATTCTACCCACATTCGACTATCAAGGTTTATATAGGCAATTGATTTCCATAAGTATCTCCATTGTTTCGAAAGCGTGCTCATTTGAACTATTTGCTTCATATCCACAGAAGAGAGAATGATATGGAGTAGTTCTTCTGGTAAGCTGCTTATCCTGTCCACAGCTGAAGAACAACAAGAACTCTTAATCAACTTATTTTTCTCGAAAAACCCATTGGAAGCCATACCTGTATGATAGAGAGAGAAGGTGTGAGATAGCTAAAGGCAAGAAGTATTTGGTTTAGAGAACCTATACTCATATATATGTTTCCATTATCAAACTAGAAGAAGACGTGAAAAGTTTATTTGATTTGGAAGTACAGTTAAATTGGGATTGTGGACAGAGTTCTTGTTAGAATCAGTAAGCTATATTGGGATTGTGAAAGCGTTTTATAGTAGAGTTATATTGTGACAAACTCAACAAATTTATAAGCCATCATTACATAGTATCTTTCAAGTACTTGATCATAATACCTAAACACTAAAAACATTGAAATAATACTTTAACAGTTTAGCTCAACATTGGTATCAATTTCCT
>JABWDY010021072.1:0-10522 GCA_013358455.1 Thalictrum thalictroides | reverse complement strand
CAGTTTCCATGGAATTTGATATTGCTTACTGAATTTATCAGGGGTCAGACTGCTTGTACATAGCTGTAGTTGCACATCTTTTTTATTGGCTAGGTGTGGATGCATTATGATCATTGGCAATCAGGGGTGAAACGCTATAATCAAAATCAGACAGCAAATTGAGGTGCACCATGCGATTTGCTGTTCTTTCATTGACAATTTCGGTCCATCTTAAAGGACTTTTCATTTAATACTGAATATACACCTCAAATCTCTTAGGCATGCTAATATGATGTCCCAAAAATTCATCCACATCCTCATTTATCCAAATCAGTGAAAGTGTCATTGAATTTTCATACAAAGAAACATTATGGCATGGAAACTGGCAAGATAAATGTAAAAGCTTACTTATGGCAGGGTCCACGACATGAACGGATCTTCAGTTGTTCTTCTTCAGACAAGCTGTTATAATACGTGCACTCAAAAACATGAACCATAGCACCACAATGACATGAACGTTTAATAAGTACTTTGCACAAAGGACAATCTCCAGGATGACAAGGTAAGGGACAGGGATGTGGGCACGAAAGCTTCCTATCCTGAAATTTGAAGATAGCATCAACAAAAAGAAGAAAAGACTGTAGAACTTCAAATCAAATATTAACAAGAACTTGCAGTGAACAAAGCAGACTGATGACTGATACTAGAGAAAGTCAATCAATTGGCATAATGTGGTTTCAAGTGGTATTGGGCCTCCATGGGGTTAGATAGTAAGTGCCAAATGTTAATGGCGAAATCAGGAGACATATTCATGCAATCATCCTATATTAAATACTATTGTAAATTCAACTTTGATTTGTAAGGATAACAAATATATTAATAGGACCGTAGCTGCAAAAAGTGAAAACTAAACCACACCTTTTGGCAACGGAGATCACAAGCTTCACAGCTCTCACTTTTCACATGCACACCTGAGCTTAACGTTTGGCTCTTGAGAGCATGACAAGTTTTTGTACAATAATGATTGCCACACGTAAGAAGGTTTCCACACAAGTTTTCACATGAAAACACAGATCTATCAGAGCAGACCACCTGAAAGAAATTGAAGACAATTGCAAAGAGAAATGTCAAGCCATGTCTAAAGGGATTAATGGCGAAAAAACATAAAGGTAACAAAACAACAGCTTATTTGTTCGTTTTGTTTTAACAAAATCTTCAACTAACCATACGCTCTGCTGCAATGTGTTGGCCAAGGCATGGCCTCCAAACAAGCTCTGGACATGGAGGGCATGGTGATCCAGGAGTGTTCTCGGGTTGTTGATTCGCTTTCTTTTTCTTAGGTTTCAATGTGAATTCCAGGTTAGGGGGAGGTTTAGGACCATGACACCTGATGAAGGAAAACAAATTCCAAATTTGAAATTATATACAGTAACACTTATAAATGTATGTATTAAATGTCAAGACATGTTCTACTACTGGTATAATCAACAAACCTTAATTTACACTTGTGCCCACATTTAAATTTTTCGTCACATAGTAATCGACAAGTGGGGCAAGCTCCATAGTGGCATTTGTGTGGCTGGATGATGCAAGATGACTTGTCAATATGGGATAAAATTAAAGTGAAATATGGAAGAATAATAGCATCTGAGGAATGTTAAGTATCTATCAATAGAATGCTTTAGATTATGCAAAGGATTAAAAGAAACTTTCTCATACGTCGTAACAAAAAAAAAAGAAGCCTAAATGTACTTTTACCACTGAACTGTAAGACAAATAACAGCAGATATTATTGTCATCGCGAAAAAGAGTTCTAAGTTCTAACATAATCAGGTGCATCTTAATGTGCACAAGGGTATGAAAGAACACAAGATTTTCGTGGAAGGAAAATAACTTGAAGATGAAAAATATTACACACAAGTGATTCCAAACCTAGTCATGATGGTGCTCTCCTACAATAACATAATACTAAAGAATATTGGATGAGTAACTTGAAAACTTAAACCTAAGCTCCATATTAGTAAGAAGGGAAAAAGTGCACCTTGCGATTTGGTGCATGCCTGCACAAAGGAGATATACCACATGGTCTGGGACATTTAGGAGGCCTTTGGTTTGCTTCAGTCCCACATGGAACCTGTCAAGAAAGGTATATAACATTGCGAAAATCGCATGAACAATTTATATAAATACATACTTTATAGCTACTTGTTTTGAGCAATAAGCAAGTAACTCCTTTTATATAAAAATGGAAGAACAGTTATGCTACAGTCTTTGGCAATGATTATTTATCGATTATATACCTCAGCAAGCAGCTCGTAAGATTGGTGGAGATATGTTACACCAACAGAGTAGGAGAGGTTGACAGTATAAACTTAAAAACTATCAAAGAGAATCCAAGGCATATGTGCTAATTTGTCAAAGATAGTGTGAATTTAAAATAGCACAGCTTCAATTAAAATATATCTACACAACTTTGATTAAGTCTAGGATTATAAACACCATTTTACAACTCTGTGCTCTATGGAGATGAGGACAGACAACGGAAAAAACATGTTCATGATCTTGTATACTTGCTTAGGATAAGGTATAAAAAAAACCCGGAGTGCATAGTGGTAAGATTCAAAAGTCGGAAAAGTGTACAAATATGAGTTCAAATTGGTGACATTTTAAGAGAGATAAATTTAGATAATTTTGTTATGTGTAATGTGCTCATGTAGAGAGGTGATGATTACAGTGAGAGAAAATGGAATAGCATCAAATGAAAGAACATGAAGAATTCTAAAACTGAAAACATAGGCAAAAATACATGAGAAAATGAACAGGGCACAAGAAAAAGGGAGGTGAATGCACGATACTAAACTGATAATGCAAAACGCATTTCCTTATGTTTCAACGTAGCATAAAGTCACACACTATATATATTCCAGTATGGGCAAAGTTGATTTAACTGAGGTCCACAAAAGAGATATCATGAAACTATTTCTCAGCAGTAACAGTGAAATACATGTGAGGGACCAACCTCAAAGCGTGTTTCGCTGCATGCACATGAAATAGTCACCATCAATGGACACGGAGCACATGCACCTCTACAAGAATATGGACAACAGTTAAAGTGTTATACATAAAAAGTTGAACGCTAATACATAGAGAAACAAACAAAATTTGAAAAAAGGTGATTTTGTGAAACACTTCTTCCCTTACATAAAATTGAATGCTTAAACATCATTATGTTGCTCGGTTACTCTTATTGAAACAAACAATCCCTACGAATAATTTTCAGTGATTCCCTAATCCCGAGCATGGGATCATGATTGGACTTGCTACACCAGAAATCAAACTTAGACTAAATGACTAATTAACACTCAAAAGGAATAGAGGATAATGTACCTATGACATGGAGAAGGGCATTTATGATTATTACACCGAAGCTTCCGTCCACATATCTGAGATTTCAACAACTTAGTATACTTCACATACTTCCAATCCATGTTATCAGGGAAAAAAGTATACAAAAATAGTGACATACACCTCTGAACAGGGCGGGCAATCTCCATCACAGCAACGACGTCTACAAGCATGGCGCCCACAATCTCTTACTCTTTGACACTTCCGCTCGCAGACTAAAGCTTGACAACAAGGAACCTATCATAAATTTAGTTTGGCTTCATTTTTTCAACTGGACATACTCAACACAGTGCAATGATTTGACATGAATACCTTAGATTAAAACCATAAGAATGAACAAGGTTGAGGCTGAGAGAAATAAACAGTTACCTCTTTCTTCAAGCTTCCACACCTGCAAGACTTCATGACAACAGTTCTGCAAGTCTCAATACAAGATCCACGGTGACACCGCTCAGGACATTTATGAAAACCACAGCTCAACATCTTATCACAAGTTGATCCACAAGTCGGCGCTGCAACATCACAAGCCATACCTTCATACTTTCTCTTTCCACAAGGACAAGTTCTTTTCCCTTGAAGTGGGCATCCTCCACACAAACCTTCATGACACCCACGATCACAAACATGCTTCCCACAATCCAATAACCTCTCACATGGATTATCACACCTATACTTCCTCTCACAACACTCCCTTTCTTCTTTCTTCCTCCCACATTCACATCGATAAACACTTTTCTCCCGACAAGGTGGACATAAGCCATCATGACAATTCTCTGTACATTTATGAACTCCACAATCCAAAACTTTCAAACAAACACCATTACAAGAAAAATTCTTAAACCCACATCTCCTAACATCCTCAATCTTCCCACAAAAACATCTACTTTTAACGAGTTTCGGGCACGAAGGACATGGTCCAGGATGACATAAAAGCAAACAAAAATGACCACAATTATACTTAAGAGGTCGATTGCATACCTCTCCACATGAATGTGGAAGTATCCAAGGATCACTTGCTGGATTATCAACTTTACCACAAAAACAATAATAATATTTAGGAATTAGGGTTTTTGAATACTCTTCTCTACATTTAGGGCAATTCCAATTTGCATTTTCTAACGCTTTTGCAGCTGCAACAGGAAAATGTTCACGAGAAATACGAGAAACAGCACGTTCAGCAGCAAGATCAGAAGCTTGACGAGCCCAGCTTTGAATACAAAGAAGATGAAAAACTGCATAACAACCATTGATGCAAGACCAAGTTGGATCGGTTATACGAATTTTCTCTAAACAGATTAAACAAGAGAGTGCACCAGATCGAGAAGAGATAAGGAAAGATTGAATCTTTAAGAGATCTTGAGGTGATGATGATGAGTGACCACCAGAGATATGGATGTATGATTTGAAAATCGAATCCTCGAGATCTGTGTGAGCAACGGTGGTGGTGGTGGTAGTAGTGTTGGTGTCGGAATCGGTGTCGGAATCGGACGAAATATGAGAAACATGTTGTGATGATTTCGTCGACGATGCCATTAGTTCAGGTGATTGTTCGTTTTTTGGTTATAGAGAAGGAGAAGTCGAGAACGATGGCATTTCACTGCACTTGTAGAAAACCCGCGCAAAGCTTTACCCAATGGGCCTAATCCAGCCCACAAAAGGACCTTACCCAAGCCCAGCAGGACGATGCTGTGACAATTTTTTAGAAGGCCTGGCCCACTACGTAAAGGTACTGTGACGGGGGTGACATCCTCCCCCAATGCTCAGACGGTACTGTAGAGCAGACTGAAGTGAAGTGCCGAGTGTAGAATAGGCATACGCAGTACGCGGTAATCCCCTCACTCACAAGGAACAAACAACACAGTGTTCACAGCATCAGATGGGGAGAGTTTTGTTTCTTACCTCTCGTAAATCAAATCGTGCTGTAGGACAGCATTTTTTTTTTTACTGCAAAAGATCTCCCTACAATGGACAGATCACGTCTGAAGGGAGCATTGACAGATGTGTTATGAGGCTATAAGCGATTTCATATGGAAAAATGCATCATTATCCTAAACTAAAGAAGAAAAACATATTTCTGCACAAGTAGTACCCAGGTAAAAAAAATTACTATTACACAGAAATTACAGTACATAGACACATAGTCCTCAAGGCACACCACTCTCATTGCATCATGCATTTATTCTTCACACATCAAGAATTATATAATACAGGAAACATCGATACATGAACTCAGAAAAGGAATGACTCTATAAACAAGAACACGGTTTTAAACAGTGACGACTTCAAAGCGCATAAGAAGTTTCACATTTTTATACTTCTCTCCCTTTCGGCTGTATAATGGCACGGCTCGTATCCCTGGCCTTAATTCTGACAAGGGTAAACATGTTTGGCCTCCAAAATCATCCTTTTCGGACATGTCATACTCATGAACCTCAATGCGAAGCAAAGCTAGCTCTGGAACAGTCAATGGAAACTCAAAGTCCTCATTCCAAACTGGTGCCCAGTTGTCCTCGACTGTCTTTGTTTTCTTCATCAAACAATCAGCAGGAACTCCAGCAATTCCAATCTGCAGAGGGATAAATTAACAAAAAAGACCACCTTTCTACCAACAAAAAAAAATTCCTTACAAGCCTACAAGGAGCCAAGTCAATTAACAAATTAGACAGTGTCAACCAAGTAGAAAATAGGACTAAATACAGTTTACAACTGGGCAAGGTGAGATCGCAAGACATGGGTCATTGATTTAACCTAGATAGTTCAAATATAATCTCACCCTTGCATAGAAGTCTGGTGGAGAATATGCATCAAAATGTGTATGTTGAAAATCCAGATACCATCCTTCACCCATATATACCTTCACCTAAATAATCGACAAAAAAAAAAGCTCAACCTGAGTAAGACAAGGATAAGAGGGTACTGAACTAGATGTTATAGACAAATGGTGGACAATAAGATGCAATCACCTTCAAGATTTTCTTCACTGGTAAACTAGCTGTAGGATCAAAGACTTCATTATCTTTACTATTAAGTAGAAAGTCGGGTTTTTTCACGTATCCACACCCCCCATTGGATTTGAACATCCCATGCATCAACCATAGTGATCGGCCGTATCCCTGCCATAGTTAAAACGAAAGATTGGTGTTCTGTGAAAGAAAAAAGAGCACAATTCCTCCAAAATGGAACCACAACACAGTAGTATATGAAAGAGAAGAATTTCAATTTATTCCCAAGTTACACAAACCTGCATATTAAAAGCGACCATCTGAGCTCCATGCATCCATCCAATATGTGGGTTGTAGTTCGATGAGTTGAAGCGTGTTCCCTTTGGGTATACCCGGAGAAAATTTCTCTGAGTGAACCTAGAAGATAAGTAATCATCCGTTATAGTGCTCTTCCAGAACTAAAGCCATGTATAGAAATAGGATAAACAGTTAACACATTTCACCAACAAATCTAAGAATTAGGTGCTTCGACTCCACATGTACCACTGTTGTTATGACATGTGACTCGACTGGATGGTAAGAAGCATATATTAAATAAATAATGCAGTAGTACTGTGGCAATCATGTATGTGAACATGAGTAGACATCCTTTATAATAATAAAAAATGGAAACTAAAACACAAACGGAAATGAGTAACACTAACAAATAAAAAGATCTTAGCAGGATAACTTTTTCGAAGAAATTCTCTCAGTGTCTCTGCAACTCTGCTCCTTTTCTTCTCTTTTTAATGAACGATAGTGAAAGGAAGAAAAAGGAAGGGCATATTGAATTCTTAAGCAAAAATACTATTCTGAAGTGTTCTTGATGTATAGTAATAGGAAGGACCATATCCTTCCTTGTGTATAGATACATGTATTATGCATCTATACATGCAGGGAGGAGCTACTATGGAATGCTTTGAACAATGTTTCTAATAACAGCCAAAGACTTGTCAGGCTAGATAAATAAAATCATTGCGTGACTCAATTGCTCAAAGATGACGACTCCTACTTGCATTTTCTCAGTGGTCTTTCATCATCCCGAGCATGCATCTTATATCTCACTGAGTTCTTAGAGATCTACCTCAAGCTAAAACTATATAAAAAGAGGTTCCGGAAGTTGAATAAATAATTTCTAGCTTATATAGTAACAATTGGACTTTGTCAATGATGTCAAGAAATCAACTGAAAATGTAAAGCTCAGATCTCCTGAATAGGATCTTGCTTAATTTTTAACAAATACCTGACGATGTCGGTTCCATAAGTTAGAGTAGCCTTTTCAAGTGCCGGTTCACTCAAGCTAATGCGTCTGACTTTGTTCGGGTCAACCTTTAGTGCTTCTTTTAGACCACCCTTTGGTTTCCCAGCATGAATAGCAATTAAGCTCTTATATTCAGGTTCTGTAGTCTGCTTGTGGTCTCCATCACCTTGATCTTCGTCATCTTCGGAGTCTTCTTCTACGTCTGGAGCAGTCTACCAAAAGGGATAAGCAAGCATATAAGAAGACATCAGATAGAATTCTTTATCAATATATTCAATACATTCTAATGCTCTGTGCACCTTATCTTCCGCTTCAGTTTTGGGTTTAATATCTGGGACTTCCTTTCCCCAGGCTTCTTCTTCGGCCAAATCATTTCCCTTTTGCGAAACACTCCCCTTCTCCTTGATACTCTTTGACTCAAGGTACTCTTTCGGTGGTTTTGTTGAGATAAGAACCCTTTTTTGCAATGAATCTGGTGAAGGGAATTCCTTCAAGCATTCTGGCCCAGGGGTAAACAGCATATCTCCAAATGTTGAAGTGACCATCTAAATAAATTTGATTAGTCTTGAAGATGAAAACTTCGGAAGAATAAGTACAATCTAAATATATAGTCAACAGCTCACCTCAGCTACTTTAGCTTGAAGATCTGGTGTAAGGTGATCTTCTAGTGTTATAACAACAGGGTATGGAGATGCAGTGAACGCATACTCCTTGATGGATTGCAAACATTTGATGAGTGTCACAGGAGTAGTCAACGTCCTACAGATGTACAGGAAACCAAATCACTGACAAAAGGCACAAAACACATAGAGAGTATCTATGCTTTAGCCAAAACGCCTAACAGGGATAAATATCCCCAAAACAATAACAGGTTGCTAAAAAATGGGAAGCTTTCTTATTGAAAGGGGAAATAGATGATCTCCAGACTCTAAAAACTTGTATATATACTAAAAAGATAATCATTAAAGTTGAGGCCGTTTTTATTCTTCTGCAATGGGAATGAAATTAAATAGTAATGATCTTTTAGAGAAAGGCTGGTTAATGAAAGAATTACTCTTTTATGTAATGAGGTTGATTGCTTTTATTAAGGGTTCCTTTAATAAGTCTCCAAGGTATCAATGTCTTTTCAGTTTTCAAGGTGTTAATAAGTTCAAAGAAGCCTCCTGCGGGACAAGAGGTTTTCTAGTAGGAATTAATCTCTGATGTAATAGAAGTAGATGTTTGTCATTAATTCCTTACCTTCCATGAAGAATATCAACATCATCTTTCGCAGAATTTGGCCACATGTCCAGCTCAATCACTCTTACACCTCTCTGCAGAGCCTTTATAATTGGAACGTCACTGCAGTCACTGCTTAGTTGATTTCCGGTTAAATAGGAATTGTGCCCTGTATATATGAAATAATGGGATAATGGAGCAGTCATATCCTGGTGAACCTGGACACCAGCAAAAAAACGAGAGTTAGGTCCAAAATCTATCTAGTTCTGCTGTTGATAATTTAACCATAAAAAAATACCAATACATGAGGTTGCGATTATTTTTTGTCGCCCGCAATACCATCTATGTCAAAGTTCAGTAATATCCGTAATAAAGAGATGTAGGCATGTAGCACGTTAGAGATTTTATGCGACATTCTTTTCAATAAGCTTAGCGAGTTACATGCCAAATTTAGATAACTGCTATGAAACAATAAAAATTGCTTTTTGTACCATTTTTGTGTGTGTCTAACATCATGTCATATCGTAATGGATACATGCTTGTGCACCTAACTGAAGCCATATCACCCAAATGATACTCAATATGGTTTTCACCTTTTCCCCGTGATAAGAGGTAAATGATATATATCAGACTTCTATTCAGCATGTTGATAATCATAGTAAAACACTAAAACTCAATTGATTCCTAGATTACTATCATTAAGAAAAACCCTACTCAAAGTACTGACAACTTTCAATACAACTATAATAAAAATACCAGATCTTCGTATTAATTATTGGGTTTACTGTAGTAATGTAGTATTCAACTCAACTAACTAATAGATCCTCTAACATTTATGTCATACACAAGTACAACTCAGAAAAACACGTCGAAACAACTCTACATTGAACTTCAAAACTGCATTGCTAGTTTCAGATAAAAATAACAAGTATAAACACAAGTGCTTTTAATCTTAACAGAAACCTTATTTCGACTGCTATCAATATACAATATAATTCATCAAAGTATCAAACTATCTAAAATATACTAAATTGGGCCACCACTTACAAGGTATGTTTGGTCAAACCAAGCATTTCATCATCCAAACAAACACACAACAAAACTAAATTTTGCCTATTGATGCATAATTCAGCAATCCGTAAATGGTTTCGATCCAATGTCAAATTGATTATTAAAAAAGGCAATAAATTTAAAAGGAAGGTGAAGATGAAGAAGAATTACCCCAGGAGTAGAAGAGAGAGGTGTATTAAGATCACCAAAGAGATATCGAAAGAAAGCATCAAGATGAAGACCTTTCTTTTGAAATATAGGAAGATGTTTAAAATTATCAAGAATAGCTTGAGCATCTTCTTTAGTAGCTTTAACATCAGTTTGATACTCAATTAAAAACCGATGTAGATGATCAACATTCATAATACCATTTTCAGAGTAAGTTTCAAAAAGGGTTTTGATTTCTGTTGGTGTTTCAGCTACCGTTAACTTGAATTTCCTTCTAAAACAAAAACAAACTTTATAAGTTTGCTTTGAAGTTGCCATTTTTAAACAACAACAACAAACAGATCTCTAAGTGATGGTTGTTATCTGAACAAGGAAATCAAAAGAATGGGAGTAAGTGAAGATAATTGAATGAGTTGTTTAGTGTTTTCTTTTTTTCCATTAAATGAAGAGAGAGAGAGAG
>JABWDY010021064.1:1842-22923 GCA_013358455.1 Thalictrum thalictroides | reverse complement strand
GGCTCGGTAACAGATCGCTTCTTCCAAAGCGTGCCCCGTTCGTTCCACCCGCAACAATCCAATTAATTCACCAGTATCTGATACCTAATTGGTCGAGTGTGTTACTGTCTGTTAAAGCCTACTTTGTGAAATGCAATTATGTAAGCATTTGTTTTATTTTAGAATATAATATCAATTGCATATCCAATTTACAGAAGTACTATCATTTTAATTAAAAGTCGAATGCCAAATTTATGCAAGATAGACCATGCAGTATTAGCATAAACCAAAGGGTATTATGCAAATATTTTTTGGATAGCAATAGTGGCAGATGCATTAATTATGTTGCTGGTCCCAGTGGGCACTCATTTTTAGATTATAACTACTTTAGTGCCCTCTAAATCTTAGTTACGATAGGGTAAAACTTGATCTGTCCAAAACTGTAAAAGTCCAAAGTAGCAGATGACGTAATCAAAGATGAGGTTGTAGCCGACAAAATTAATTTTTTATACTTAAAAAGATTGTACATTTTTAACTTCTTAAGGGCACAGGGACAAAATTCTTGGATAACGTGTCAATTTCTGATTTGATATAAGTTGGGCCTGCGCTGTAGATAATAGCAGGCCGCTTTATAATGTAGTATAGATATATTGACTGGAGTTATAAAATTTTATGCACTACTTTCCTGTCATTTATAATGAAATTTAGTCGAAGACCATATTTAAAGCTTATGTTTTGTGACATACACCCTGGTATAGCACAGTGCACGGCTTCGTATTTTTTTTGTCAAATTCCCTCTTGACCTGTACAACAGTATTGTTAACTTTGATGTTCTACATTATTATTATGCTTAAATCATATCCAACAAGGTCTTCATTTTTTTGACAGGTTACATTACACATGGGTTGATATAGGGACACCAAATGTCTCATTTCTTGTTGCTTTGGATACTGGAAGTGATCTTCTTTGGCTTCCATGCAATTGCATACAGTGTGCCCCATTGTCTGCTAGTTATTACAGTAGTCTGGTATGACAGTTATTATTATACAGATTGCCTTACTTTTATTGCATATACGTTGCGACTTTTTTTTCCGTTTATTTCAAATTTTGCATGGAAGATGATATATGTGATAAGGATTTACCATTAGTGGAAATCTTAAAACGAACAACAAATAAATAGCGGTGAGATTTAACATTTTCCAGACTTTGTTATGCATGAATGATATTCACTGAAGGAATCTACAGTAATTGCAGTTGAAAACTTGCACTGATCATATTTTTCCGCACCCACCAGTCCATTGATTTATAGGTACCAACACATCTTAATATGTCCTCAATATCGGTTTTAGCATGTGCCGTTCCCCGTTATGCAATATTACTTATGAACTTGCTATCGACATATCATTTTTGAACTTGCTATAGACATCATTTTAAAAGATCTCGGGAAGTTGTTTCCTACAGTATCAGTTTTATGACTTTTATCGATAAACTGAAATGTCAATAAAACCTTGCACAATCTGAGGTTCAAACATTTTAAATTATAAGATGAAAATTTTAGTATTATTTCTTTACATGAATGGCACTATCGTTACTAAATCGGAGATCAACAATATAGTATCACGTGGTGAAGACCAAGTTTAGGCTTACAGCAGAGAGAGTGGAGGAGAAGCGGAGAAGGGAGGAATTGTGGAGAATCACAGAAGATGGGTTGGGGAAATGAGAGCCAAAAAAAAAAGTGGCCAGCCAGACTGGGTTTTCACCCCACCCAACTCTAAAACTCCTCATAAAGTTGGTCTATTATGAAATATACTTCTCCATCCTTCATTGTACCTACTTCGAAGGACCTCAATTGTCTTTTATAAATCTATTTGTTTTCTTTGTAGTGCCAATATTTTAGTTGCTTATTTATTTGTGTGCACTTGACCAAAATTTCAAGTTGTGTTGGCATGTTTACTCTTCCTTCTATTTCCACCAAAGAGAAGTAGATATGACAGTAAAGGAACAAGATTAAGGCGTACATTGAAAAGGAGAGGGCTATCCCGGTACCAAGTTTGAATAGAAAACACCATCAAATAGATCCACATAGCTTAAGTTTAATGCAGTACTCTGTACACCCAATAAAGTAGCTAATACTGTACCAACTCACTAATTTTGATAGTGTTCTTCCTCCAAAGATTTTTTTTAATATATAGATTAATGTCTAATTTTTTATTCACTATCTTTTACGTTTTGAGTGCTCATGAATTTGGTCATGTATGTCCATTGAGGTTCACTGCATATCTGAAAGGCAGGTGTTGGATATGAGTGTTATACATTGGGGGATTTCAATGTTGACTCTTTGAGTGGTTGCTTCTAAGCATTCCACTCTGAACTGATATTACATATTTGATGTCTAATGCATGATGTGCATATAGTTGAAAGGTTCTGTATAAGTTAAGTTTTTTGTGCCCAGTATTATATTCCTTAAATACAGCTACACATGGAACTGCAAGTATCTAACAAAAATGCCTGATGTAATTAATATTGGAGTTCATGTCTTTTTAATATTTGTTTTGATAATATTTCCATGAGTTTTCTTCGGCAGTATTCAGTATATAAAGTTTGGCATCCCATTAAACCTAACCAGTATATAACTCCTACGGGAATTTGGGCATAATAAGTGTAGAGGGCTTGTGCTAAGTCTTAATAACAGTTTAGCACTTATTTCTGATTGATTGCAGGTGCTCCCTCGTATTTGGGGCATCTATTATGCAGGATAGAGATCTGACCGAGTATAGCCCATCTGTTTCAAGCACCAGCAAGCACCTGTCTTGCAGTCATGAGTTTTGTGAGTTGGGTCCAAACTGCAAAAATCCAAAGCAGCCTTGTCCTTACATTGCTAACTACCTTTCAGAAAACACTTCGAGTTCTGGGTTTCTCGTTGAGGATACGTTACATTTGGCAACGACTGATGATCATGCAAATAAAAGTTTGGTGCATGCTCCGATCGTTATAGGGTTTGTCTTATTGCCCTATTTTTTAATGTACATTTATCATGCAGATTTTCACTTATATCTTTATCCTTAGTTTTCTTTTATATTTAATTTACATCTACCCTGATTTGGCTTTAGTTTCCATCTTGCACAGTTCCCACATTTTGCCATTGATTTGTTATATTCTCTTTATTGCAGTTGTGGTAGGAAACAAACGGGTGGTTATTTAGATGGAATTGCTCCAAATGGTCTAATTGGATTGGGACTTGGGGATATGTCAGTTCCAAGTGTCCTTGCAAAAGCAGGATTGATGCACGATTCTTTCTCGCTGTGTTTTAACGAGGATGATTCTGGGAGAATATTCTTTGGGGATCAAGGAGCTGCTACCCAACAGTCTACTCCTTTCTTGCCTTTAAATAAAATATAGTATGCCACCTACCTTCATTAAATTCATGAAGCTCAGTATCCTATTGTTTTTTCTTAGTGGTCTGGTTCTTTGATTTCTTTTATTATTAGATGTTTTGAGTTCTAGGTTAAAAGAGTCTTCAAGATCTTCGTGCTGTGATATCTAGATGCATTGTTATTAACTAGCATGTTCTTTGATTTAGTATGTCCTACATGGTAGAAGTGGAAGGTTATTGTATTGGGAGTTCTTGTCTTAAGCAATCTGGCTTCCAAGCACAGTTTGACAGTGGGACATCATTCACATTTCTTCCAGATGAAGTCTACAAGAAAGTTTCTGCAGAGGTAATTCTTGTCCCGTTACCTGTAAGTTTGTTTCTCTTTTTGGCTCAGTCCAACACATTGGTTTTCTTTATGCTAGTTTGACAAAAGAGTGAACGTCAAAAGGTCCAGCTACGAAGGATTCCCGTGGGAGTATTGCTATGAGGCCAGGTAACATAGGAAGACGTGCTAAAGGGAAGTTATTTATTATCTTCTTGCCAACGTTTTTTTATTCCTGCTTGCTTTTTATGGAGCAGTTCACAGGAGTTGCTCAAGATTCCCAGTATGACATTGAAGTTCACTCTCAACAATAGCTTTGTGGTTCATAATCCCTTCTTTCTCATCTATGAGAATCAGGTCTGTTTTCTGTTTTTGACTTGAGTTTTTCATATTTAAGAACTGAAGGTGTAACTTATGAGTTATGTCTTAGAAGGTGGATATTTGTTCTAATCATTGCAAGTTTGATTTCAGACTTTTCACGTAGTTGAGCTCTTTCCTAATTCTCGTACTCATGTGAAGTTCATTATTTATTTTTATATTTTGTGACTCAGCGCATAGATATTCTGGTTGTTGCCCTCCTCCATGTTATCTCATGATAATTCAGCATGTCCCAAGAAAATAATAATTACATCAACACAACTAGCAACAAGGCATTCCATCAAGTCTTGTCATTCTCCTAAAGTAGTCAGTTAAATTTGTCATGAGATAAAAATTTGGAGCTTTTATGACAGAATATGTTAAATGGTTTAATGCGAAAAATTTCTACACTTAATTAATGGAATCATTGATATGGTGATGTTTTTGTCTTGCTTTTCATCTGTAAAACCACCTCTCACTTGACTGAAGTGTCTTCCCTGATAAAGTTCTCAATATATAAAGTCCTATGATATAACTGGCTTTCGTTCTGAATTTAATAGTTCTCAATATATATGAATCCTTCTGTTCTTTAGTGCTATAAAAAGTTGCTTAATTTCATGCTTTGCAGGGAGTCTCTAGATATTAATTCCATAAATTTTGATATATTGATGATTGGGTTTGGATGTGCAGAAAGTCACTGGATTTTGTCTAGCTGTAGAGCCCACTGAACTAAAATATGGAACAATTGGCCGTAAGCTCAGATGCACTCCTCAAGTTTACTTGGACCTTTCCCCCTTGGCTTTTGACTAATCTTATTGAATTGTGAATGCAGAAAACTTCATGACTGGCTACCGCATAGTGTTCGATAGGGAAAACTTGAAAGTGCATTGGTCACATTCCAATTGTGAGCCCTTGAACTGCTCTTATTTGTCTTCATTAAATCCTTATAGTAGATTTGATAATTTAGTTTTCAAATGACGTATCGCTAAGACTTCACCATTGGAGATTTTGCCAGATCCACCTGGTCTATTTGAAAACTCGGAAAAAATTAACTATTTATCATGTATTCATGTGTAATGCCTCCCTCATATATTGCATCTACTCTTTTATGACAATTTGTTTGCATCTTGTTATTTAAAATTGCCGATGTTAACTCTAGTCTAATATAATGGGTTATGTACTTATGTAGCAACTCCTGTGGCCAGTTTCCCTAATTTATCTTTTGTAATATAATCTGCCCATTATGCACTGTGCAGGCGAAGATCTCAGTGATGGCAAGAGAGAAATCCCAGCATCACCGTCTCATGATAGACCAGAAAATCCACTGCCAACAAACGAGAAGCAGACCCCGCATAGTCAGGCAGTGGCTCCAGCTGTTGCTGGGAGGACTCCTTCCAAACCCTCAGCTGCCTCCCCACTTTTCATTAGGCATTTTTGCATGTTGGGATGGTTGCAGTTGCTGTTGCTGTTATTGTTTCTTTCAGTTATCTAGTGGGACTTAGGTTTTCACACTTCCCATACATATCTGTAAATGCCGTTGTCCATGTAATTTAGTTTAGGTCACTGGATCTGTTGAGGCTAATAATAGAAAGACTACTTTATGATCTCTTGCTTAGGTTCCTTCAATGCTCATTCTCTGTTTCTTATATTTATTACTATACATTTTGCTAGGTTACAGACTTTCTTAGGTCTGTAAGTCTAGAAGAAAAAGGTGCAGCCTCTCATGTTACGAAGCCTGGATACTTTAGGTGCATGATTGATTAGGACCAAAGATGTTTGGATATTTATCTTTTCTCCATTGTCATTATCCTATAGTAAAGAAAATCCATTAACACCTGGTCTAAAAAGTGTCGTCTTGCTGCAAAGATTCTGAGTTATAAAAAAATTGTCATTTGTAACTAATTATTATATAATTACAATGATTAGCAGGATTTAAGGTGATACCCTTACCCTGACCTACCTACTTAACGCGGATGCAGCTTCATGAATTAAATTTTTATGATTTAGTCCGAAGGGAACCAACATGTTCTAGAACCCTTATTGAGCTACAACATTCCTGTTTGGCCATAAACAATAACATTTGTTGTTTTGTTTCAAGACAGCCTGTTGTTAGCAATTTGTTGGACTTGGATGAAAAGGTTGTCAGATTCACATAGTATAGTGAGAAATATGAGGATGTTGGTTTGGTCAAGCAAGAAATCTACCTGACAAAGAATTGCTGTCGAGAATCCAGATTTAATATACAAAAAGCACGTACACCTTTGAGGTCATAGAGTGCTCTTCCATGAACAACTCACTACTAAGTGTACAGTAGATCATGGTGAGAGTGTGAGACCCTCCTCTAGTCCCGTAGAGACAGCTACCAACTAAGTAAGAAGGGCACTACTTACCTTCGTGCAATGCAGATTGCAGGTAGATGATAGATAGATGTACGGTGAGAGCTAAATATAGGTTGTAGGCATACAAAATTGCTGCTTGCACATGCATAGTTGGTGCAACCATGGTCCACCAATTTACGTGTCTACCTCACCATTGTCATATAATTGGGGGTTCTGTTAAAAAAACAGACAAATTTGAAATGTTGTATTATATATCAAAATAAATTCAGATTGTTTAGACTTGTCCAATCATTTAGCTTATCAAGGTGGGCTCACCTCACACAACTCTCATTCTTCAAGTGGACTAACTCATACAAAGTAGAAGCCATTTGCATTGAAACCAAAAACCAAAAAGAAAGACTAGTGTTTGGTTCACAAAAAAACATAATGTATGGGCATTTCACATTTGGTACCATCATGGATATTTTTGTATCATGTTTGAACCTGGAATATGTATATTGTGAACTTGTGAAGTAATCATGTTTAAAGATTGAAGAATGCCGAAGGAACTGTGAACTTGTGAAGCATCAACCATTCAAAAAGAAGTATCAAAGCCAATGCACCCCCTTCTGGAAGACATGATTTCTTTGTGCACTCTCAAGGCATATTTTACTTTTTACCTTCCCAAGATAAAAATGATTCTGGGATTTTGAGTTTGGAGTTTACCACCTTGGTAATTTTTTCTTAAGACCATTTGATTGAAAAAATATACAGTAGTTGTATCATGTATGTATGTTGAATGGGTTTGTACTTTGTACAAAACTCAAACCTTATTGAAACAGTGCATGTGTCTTTTATGTAAGTGATGGTTTGGCATTATTGGGAGAACCCTTTTCTCTCACTTTTGATTTTAGTTCTAAACAAAGTCTTCTTCACATAGCATAGCATGCTCTAACATATTTGCTGTTACACAACACAGCTTTCTTGCACTAAAAGTAATCAAATTCTCACTGTATTACACAAAATACAGCTTATTGTGCATGAATCATGACCCATACTTTCTTTATTTTGATTTTTGAAAATTGAAACCAACAGTCCAACAGACCACAGGTGTTAGTTTTCCTTGAGTGCAGTGGGGCAAAAAAAAAAAAACTCAAAACTACCAGCTTTCTTTACTGCCTTTTGTTGTAGGGTCACCACCCTTTCTTTCTTTCTTTTGTTACTTGAAAGGTCTCTATAAAGAAGAAGAGTTGTGGCATCAAGGAAGTGAAGGAGCTTATAGATAGCACATAGCAGGCTTTACAGCTTTTCAGTTTGAAGGCAAGGAAGCTTCCTGCAATTTTAAATGTCTTCTATAACTTCATCTCAACCTACATTTTTATAAATTCATCTTTGTTGTTCACATCTGTCATACTCACCCTGTTTCTTATAACTCTTTCTCTTGTGCCTATATATACATCCACCCCTAGGTAGCTTTTCTTGCAATCTCTAGTTTTTAGCAACAAGTGTTTTATCCACACTTCATTCCCAATTTGTTTCTCTTAAATCAACTTGAACAAGTTTTATTTGAGCTTGTTATAAAGAGTTTAAACCCATTTTTTTATATTAATCTCTCTAGGCAAAACTAGAGAAAAACACTATGGGAGTTGTAGGTACTTTGGAATATTTCTCTGACATTCTAAGCAGTGGCCATAAACACAAGAGGAAGAAGCAATTCCAGACAGTGGAGCTTAAGGTCAGGATGGACTGTGATGGTTGTGAACTTAAAGTCAGGAATGCTCTTTCATCTATGAGTGGTACTCATCTTTACCTTCTCTTCTTCATTTATTACTCTGTTAGATCATTTATGTTGCAGAGGACTAATGTATATGATCATTCTTTCATTGTAGGAGTTAAGTCTGTGGACATTAACAGGAAACAACAGAAAGTCATAGTAAGTGGATATGTGGAAGCACACAAGGTTCTGAAGAAGGCCAAGTCAACAGGGAAAAAGGCTGAGATTTGGCCTTATATTCCTTATAATCTTGTTGCTCAACCTTACACTGCTCAAGCTTATGACAAGAAGGCACCTCCTGGCTTTGTCAGAAAT
Source organism: Thalictrum thalictroides (assembly GCA_013358455.1). Classification (NCBI taxonomy): domain Eukaryota; kingdom Viridiplantae; phylum Streptophyta; class Magnoliopsida; order Ranunculales; family Ranunculaceae; genus Thalictrum; species Thalictrum thalictroides. The sequence continues at coordinate 14,485 of JABWDY010021064.1, read as the reverse complement.
GTGGAGATCACAACAACCAGCACTGTAAGCAGGCATGATGATCCATACACCAACATGTTCAGTGATGACAACCCAAATGCATGTTCTATCATGTAAATTTTAAAGAGAGAATGAATGTTAAAGATCAATGGGGTTGATCAGGAGTCAGGAGAGCTTTCTTTGTGTTAATCTGCAAATCAGAGTTTAATCATTCTTGTAATTTTCTAAGAGAGCTGAATAGATTTTGAGGATATAGGCAACAGAAGGGTTGTTAGAACTTAGAATTATCCAGTGTTTTTGTTCATTGATTCTTGTCCCTTTTCAATGGTAAAGCTTTTCTTTCTTTTTTTTTAGATTAAGGTTGGCTGGCTTTTGTTCTATCAGAATTAAAGAGAGCTTTCTCCTGCAAATCTGCAATGCATGTAGCTTTAAGATATCAAGTTAGACATGAAGAAAGCTTCCTATCATAAAGAGAGCAGAATTGCTACCATATTTAACTGGCTGATCACATTCTTGGCTTGTACCTGTTTTGAGCTGATGGATTGTGACTTCTCTATACATGAAAAAGTGTTTAACGAAGGACCACGCACCTTTGAGGAGCTTTGCTTTAGTGGCACAAAGTCACAAAGATGGTACAAAGAGCCAAATGAAAAGAAGCTTTAGATTAGAGTGACACAAATATCTTTTCCACAAATGGGTGAATATGATTTGATTTTTCATGTCAGCTTCTTAGTTTATGGATTCAAAATGGTAAAAGACCTCAAGGAATACAAAAGAAAAAAACATTTGAATTGGCACTGATGATGATGACTGTTATACAAACTACATAATCAGTTTCATAATTCTCACATACTGTATATACAAACTCTTTCATACTACAGATCTAAAGAACAGAAGAAATAAAAATTCACAAGACTGGTGGTAAGAAAAATGAAAGCAAAACAACAAACTTATTCATGGTTCCATGGCTCTCTTATTTCTTCTTAAATAGATTTCAGTCTAGATTATAGACATTCTCATTTGATAGACAAGAATCACTTGTAAATTTAAACTACAAAACCGTATAATTGACTGGATCACTAATAACTTGATAAGTATAAAACAACTCCATATATGATTCAGGGAAGATCTGAGGAGATCTGAGTTCTCAGGTTGTTAAGGTAATAATGCTAATCTAACTTTTGGTTCACAAATAACAATCCTTCAACCCTAATCAGATTATTTAAGTGTTCTGACAGGAAAAGAAACATGAAACCTTGATCCAAGTATCAATGTACGAGGCCTCTTAATCTAATCATTGCGTAAAACAACCACCACATTAATACAGAGGTATACACATTTAGAATTATTGCTAATTCACCCTTAACAATTGAATTGACCTCATCCTATGGAGGATTTATGCAAGCTGCAAACTGAACTCGGGACTAGGGAGTTCGTGAAAAGTTTGTAATTATTGCAGCTTCAATGTGAGTGTCTGAGTGAGGAAACAAGCCGAAAAAAGAAAAGAAAAACTGGATATTTTGTGAACATAGAGATATATACATATATGTGAATACCGGTTGGCTACTTGATTTAACAACAACAGTCATTAATAACTTTCAGTTCTTCTCAATATTTCTAATCTATTATTTATCACATTATTGATGACTCTATTTCAAGAAGGTCATTACATTTGTGTGATGCGAGAAAGGCCTCATGGTTGTAGGGGATAATGGACTTCGTCAGCCATGTTAGTAACAGTGAAATGTGAGAGACATAATTCATCTTGCAAGCAAATAATCAACACAATAAAAGAGCTAAGATAAAGTTATAAATGAACTCTGCTTACTTCCAAATTCAAATTTCTGAGTACATCTTTAATCTCTTGCATACTTCGATGCGAAAAATCTGCTACTGTAAACTTTTCTGCAACTCCCTTCACTGCAACCAAACTATATCCTGCTTCCTTCTTCACTCCACTATCCTTCAACATCTTCCTCGTATCTGCAACCTCATCCCACCTCCCTGTTAAAGCATATATGTTTGACATCAGAACATAAGGTGAACTCGCAACAGGTTGAAGTTCCATAAGCCGGGAAGCAACCCATTCACCAACTGCAACATTCCCATGCAGCCTACATGCAGAAAGTAAGCTTCCCAATACAACAATGTCGTGACCAAAAGGAAATTTCTCCAGGTACTCTTTAGCATCTTTCAATCTCCCGGCCTTCCCCAGTAAGTCAATTAGACAAGATAAATGTTCAATCTCAGGGAATATCCCATACTTCTCTTTCATTGCGTTGAAGCAAGTCTCTCCCTCATTCACCAACCCCGAATGATTACAAGAAGCTAGTAGTCCTATAAATGTCACAGAATCGGGAGTTACTCCTAGCATTTTCATCTCCTCGAACATAGAAAGTGCTCTTCTACCTAATCCATGATTTCCAAGTGCTGCTATGATTGTGTTCCATGTGACAAGATTGCGATGCTTCAGACGATCAAAGGTGGTGATTGCATATTGAATGCTACCGCATTTGGCATACATGTTCACAAGGGCATTAGAAACCCCAACATCCATATTTAGCCTTCTTCGAATAATATTAGCATGAATCTGCTTGCCATGGTGGATAGATGCAATTCCTGCACATGAAGTAAGGGCACTGGCGAATGTGAAATCATCAAGTGTTATACCAATTCCTTTATCTATCATATCCTTGAAATATCTCAGTCCCTTGGCATGATCTCCAGACAGAGAGCAAGCACTGATAATAGTATTCCACGAAATGACATCATTCTCTTCAATTGCACTAAAAGATTTCTCCATTTCATCAATTAAATTACACTTTGAATACATAATTAAAATCACATTTCCAACAAACGCGACCGAATCAAGTCCAAGCTTAATTCCCATACAATGAATCTCTACACCTCTCCACAAATCTTTTGTCTCTGTGCAAATTCCCAACACACCCACCAAGGTAAACTGATCAGGAACAACCCCTCGTCCACACATTAGCTTAAACACATCTAATCCTCTTTGGGGTTGCATATTTTCTGCAAAACCCGTGATCAACGCATTATAAGAAACAACAGAACTGTTTTCAGTTGTATTGCAAAAAATGAAGTAGGCATCGTCACAAAATCCACAACTCATGTACATTGACATAAGTGAGTTAGACACAAAAGAAACGGAATCAAATCCAGATATAACCGACTTAGCATGTATCTGTTTACCATGCCAAAGTGAGGAGAGGGCGGCACAAGCACTTATAACACTAGCATAAACAAACTCATTGGGCTCTAAATTCATGTTAGAAAAGAGTTTAAGTGCCTTGAAATGATACCCAGATTGGTAACAGCCAGAAATAATAGCAGACCATGAAACCAGATTTCTTTGTGGCATTTCGTCAAATAGATGGCGGGCAGCATTGATGTCATTGCATTTTGCATACATATTGATAAGGTGATTTGAAAGGAAAACATCTTGAGATTGGGTTGATGTTTTGATGAGAAAAGCATGAAGGGATTGACCATGTCGATAAGCTTTGAGCTTGGAACAATGGTGCAAGAGCCAACCCACATTCTGCAAGATCATCTATGATCTATGAACAATGACAGCGTGCGGAGCACGTGCTGTATTTTGCAGTTGAACAGAACAGCTACTGTGCTTCTTAATTTTTTTAGGCCCAACTGTAGTGGGTCTATAAATTGGGCTAGGTTGATTAGTAAAATAGGCCCAAATTTGAATTCAAGAAGTCCATGCTAAAGTTTGTAGGATAGTTTTGAACTTTTGATGAGAAAAGCAATATGTATATTCATATATCATATATGGTCCAAGACCTGCTCTTTGCTGCAATATTTGTGAAAAACAACACTAGGGGTCGGGGATTATCATTAGAGTTGTTAAGTGAGATTTGAAAAACAAGCAAAGGAGCTAAAGAAGTAAAATACATTATGATTATGATGCACAAAGTAAATCACAATCCCGGCCAGTGTTATTCCTTAATTTCTGCTGTATCACATCATCTGATCATCTGTAGCTGCTCATTTGTTCACCAATTTCCAAATTATAAGAATTCCAAACCATCATGAACCAGTGAACCACTCCACCTTGTCAGTTGTCATCTCTTCTTTCTTATCATTCCATGAGCTGTAGCAACAGAAAAATCGATCGGGGGCATCACATGAGCTTCAACAAACTCAGGGAAGCTGTGAGGGGGATTCCACTGGCCACTACTCACCACCCAAAGTGTTCTACATTTCTACCTTTCCCCCTCCCCATAGCCCCATATGCAAAATGTTACTATGTTTGCAGAAAGAAATCATCCCATTTTGCTCAGAGAAATATTTCTTTCTCTTGAACATTTGCAAATTCATCATTGCCACACTTTATTTGACAGGCCAGTTTCATCAACATGCTAAAAATATTAACACTATCAATCATTAGTAGGTTTCAGCTGGCCGATGACTCCTACCTCATTCTCAAGATAGTGAGACGTGAGGAAGGCCTCATAGTTGCGACTTCGTCAGCCATAATAGTTATATATTTTTTCTTTTGATAAAAATTACTTTATTAATTTGTAAAATAAAATTTACAATCCCAATCACCATACCTAAAAGGTACTGTCAGGACGTCAGGTTATATACCTAACAGAAAAGCACATAATTGAATGTGAGATATCTCTTACTGTAAACTTTCTCTGCAACACCCTTCACTTCAACAAGACTATATCCCGTCTTCTTCTTTGCTCCACTACCCATCATTCCATCAACATCTTCCATGTATCTGCAATCCTATCCCACCTCACTTGAAGCAAATAAGTTTGACAACTGAACATAAGGCCAACATGAAACAAGTTGAATCTCCGCAAAGCAACCCGTTCACCCACAGCAGCATTAATGCATTATAAGAAACAACAGAAATACAACAACTATAGTGGAAAAAAATGAAGCAGAAAATGTCCCAAAGACGACAACTCATGTATTATATGAGTAAGTTAGGAACAAAGAAAACAGAGTCAAGGCCAGAATTAAGCGACTTGGCATGTATCTGTTTGCCATGCAAATGTGTCGAGAGGGCAGCTTGAGCACTAATACTAGAACAAACTCATTGTGAAAAAGGAAATAGTTTTTAAGTGCCATGAAGTGATTTGCGGTTAGGTAATAGCCAGAGATAATAGCAGACCATGAGACATGATTCCTGTGTGGCGCTATATTTGGTGTTGCTTGCTACTTAGTGTAATGAACTACTAATGTACAGAACTAATAATAGCAGATCATGAGAAAGATTCCATTGTGGCATTGTATTTGGTGTCGCTTGCTACTTAGTGTAATGAACTAATAATAGCAGGATCATGAGATGTGATTTCTTTGTGGCATTGTATTTGGTGTCAGTTACTACTTTGTGCAATGAACTACTAATGTACAAAACATAAATCTTTTAGTAAGACAACAACAGCAAACTAAAATCATATTGAATTTCTACCAACAACAAATCCATTCAATAAAAAATACCTTAAACACGAGTACAAGATGAATCAAAATCGTCTGGGGCAACTCGAGCAATCCAGTTACTAAGTGTCTTCTTGATCTCAGAATGATTAACATAAGCCAATTCATACATACTGCACAAATTCACCACAACAGTTTCAGTAAGAGCATATGTTGGTACCCTCTCCAAAGCACTCTCCAACACTTTAATTGAATCTGAAAGATCTCTCAAATACATCAAACACAAAGCTTTATTATTAATCGCCACAACATCCGTAGAATCCCTTTCAATGCATTCGTCATACTCTCTCACAGCCGACACATAATCCTTTCCAACCATATATATCATCGCTTTATTCCGATTAACAAGATTCTTAAAACCAATTTCACTTAACAAACCTCCTGAATTACCTTCTTTCATCAAAATCTCTACTTTATCAAACGAAACTTTTGATCCTTCAAGATCACCAAGCTGCATTTGTATATAACCAAGCTTCGACAACAACAATGGATTATTCAAATCACCGTTAAGCAAATCGGTAATCAACATTAAACAAATACCAAATTCTTTGTTATTCAAATGATGACTTAAGATCAAACTTATTAAAAAAGCTTCTCTTTTCTTCCATTGATCAACACAAACATTCAAACTACTCTCACACATTTCCAATTTCAATCTCACAAAATCAAGCAAACTATACAATCTATCTAGGGTTTCTTGTCTCTTACCTAATCTTAAAGGAATCTCAGCATGAATCCATCGTAACGCAAAAGGAACCATTGAACCGGTTAAATTCGTGTAATGTTCGGGATAAGATTCGTATTTATACTTAATACTATCGAAATCTTCAAGCGAATCAAGATCTTCAGCTGCTTCAACATATTTACGAAGCTTTGTTAAAGCTAGAACATTGTAAGAAAGATAAATTAGATGTTCATGAGGTTTTTGAAGAAGAGAAAGTTTTCTAGCTCGAGCGATTTTATCAAGAATTGATCGCCATGAACCTCGATAAGCAAGATCTTGAAGTGTTGAGATTTCGTAACAGAGATCTGTTAATGAACCAAATGGATTTGATAATGGATCTGAGATTGTTAGGGTTTCGAGATCGGAAGTGATGGTAGCAGTAGTGGTGGTGGTTTGATCTTCTTCGAAGCTCATCTTTGACTCTATCTCTGTCATTTTTGCTAAAATGCGCTGGTTTGCGTAGCAGAGAGAAGTTTGAGGGTGAGGATTGTGAATTGCTGATGTAGCAATAGAAACGGATCAGAAAATGGGCCATGAGTTTAAGGCCCATAATAACAAAGCCAGCGAATGGGTGATAAGACCCAAATTGAAATAGCCCATCATAACAAAGCCAGCGAATGGGTGATAAGACCCATATTGTAATAGTCCATCAAAGTAAGTCCCGCCGTCTAACATAAATAAGTTGAAGAGGGGTGCAGGAGTAGGAAGAATGCAACAAGCTAAGCTTACAAGCTGCTGTGAGAGTATGAATCAGACCTATCTGACTATCTCTCACAGCTCCACCACCGATCTTCATGAACTTTTGATCTCAACAATTCTGAAGCTCGTAGATGAAGATCGGTCGGTGGAACAATGTTTTATATAGGTAACAATTGTCTATCTCAGTTACAAACTAACAATTATGCTTGAGAAGTGTGTGTTACAAATGGAGATAGTGTGAAACTTCGTTTTGGTCATTGGTTTGGAGAATGTCTTGTGTTGGACACTTATCTAGGGGAAATCATAATGACACCCGGGACTTTACAAAGAGCTATCCAAAAAATTAAGCTAACCCTATCCAAAAATCGTTACTAATTATATACACTCAATATGATAAGAGACATGTCTGAATAATTCTGTGTACAAATTGGTTGTGCATGCAGTGTATTTGTTGTACGTAGGTTTTACTGCGAGCACTGAGCGTTGGTTGCAGAATCAAGGTTGGTTTTGGTCTGGTAATTTGCTAGTTAATGAGATTTGGTCGACAATATAGTCTGTCTTTTTGGATTATCTAAAGAATTATGAACTAGGAAGGTATAGGTGCACGTACATTGATTTCAGTGACCATTTCTCACTTATCGACTGCTTTATATATTAGCAATGGAGCAACAAGTAGATCTGATGTTTAGCAAGCATAAATGAAAGATGTCCTTATAAGAATAACCTGTGAAATTAGCTCTTATTATTCTAGCACCATATCCATTTTCACATTTAAGTATCTGCCCGAGTGCATTGGAAATGTCCACTTCCTGTACATACCCCGATGTTTGTAAATCTCATCAATTTCTGCCTTTCAAGTCAGCCTTAAAATTCCACATATATGAGCTGAGGATTTTAAATTTCAAGATATACACATCATAGACACCGCTTGATTTTAAATATTTTTAGACATGATTCAACTGGTAATGTATGATATAAACTTTCAGTTATCTTGTATCTTTTTGTGAAAATGATGTGTATGATGGCGCTAAAGGATGTTTAAAAAAGATTCAAAGTTTCAGACAGCTTTACCCTGTTGTGACTAAGGAGCAGAGCATATGCAACTATAATGTATGTTGAGGGGTGTAGGTGACTGGTGAGTAAAAAGGTACACTGAGAGCATTCCCAATGGGAGGTGGATTCCACAAGGTGGAGTAGGAAATCCACCTCCAAGAGTAAGATTTCGTTTTTCAATGGGGAGGTGGATTCGGCCACTTCTATCCCCACCAAGGTGGGCAAGGCCACCTTGGTGCCCACCTTCTGAAATCAACCACGCGACATTCTGAGTGTCGGGCCACAACACATGGCTGCCGACTTCCGTGCCATATTTTTAACATTTTTTGTTATACGGCATTGAAAATGCCTTGCCATAATGGTAAGTGTATAAACATTTCAATAGAAATGCTTAGGACGCACAACAGTTGAAGTGTCGTGCCCTGTTAAAACCCATTCTTCGCACGGCAGTCGTGTGTACAAATTAAAACATATGACATTCGAAATACCGTACCATTGAATCTATTTTACGATTAGATGACACCCACTTTTACCTAGCCCACCGAATAGATTTATGATATGGCAAGATGGATTTTCCAGACGTTGCTCCTACGTGGCTTCTACGTGGAGGTGGCTTTGCCCACCTCCCATTGGGAATGCTCTAAGACAAAAGATGAATGATGATCTAACTTTAATTTGTTTGAAATAGATGGCCAAGGCACGCCAGAAGTGAAAGAAAGTTTTTGTAAATTAGACCCACCTCTGATATTGAAAGAAAATAACAAGGCAAGGACAAGGACACAAAATTATTGCAGTGATGAGCACATGCTATCCCCAGTCTATTATTGATAATTTGATACATCACACAATTCACAAATAATAATTCTATCAATTTACTTTCTGTCTCCAGATTTTTCCAAGGGCCAAATTGATCTTTGCCAATAATTATTTGTCGCGCAATCAGCATGATTGTCAAATATCATAATTACTATAATTACTATAAGTTGTTGCTTCATTCTTCTCTATTTTTTTCACCCTTGATGCTTGAAGAATTTGTAGCAGTGATCATGGCAGTGAATGGATCATGGACTATGTTTTAAGTGTTCTGAAAAAAGGTGGTAGCAATGTAGCATTGCAGAAAACATATGGCTATGCCTCCGATCTAGTGCAGTAGATGGAAAGAGAAGGATGAAGTGCAACACTAGTGAAGCTGTTTAAAAAGTGGTTGAACAAAAGATAACAAACTGATGAGTAGGAGAAGAGGATAGATAGGCATGACCATAGATATTAGTACAGTTTGCCTGAAAAGGACTCTAGAAGATTTCAGTTCAAAATCGATTTTTCAAGAGATTGGAATTGGTTTATGTCATTACCTATTATCCCCACCACCAATGACCAAAAGCTGTCCATTCATTATTTCATTTTAGCAGAGATGAGAAGACAATGTAAATATAAAATACAGTTTCCTGCTTTCATCTTCTGCGATCACTTATAGGATCACTTATAGTGAGTTTGAGGTAGATCTAAGCGTTATCTGTAGCTGATGCATGGAGTAAAAAAAAGTTGGAGCCATCTCCAAATCAAGTTAGCTGATACCAAAACTACAATGCAATTAAGTGTTTACAACATGCCCATACAGATGAGACTGAACTTGATATATAGACAATATGCAATATATATAAGTTTATAATACATAGTTGTTTACATCCCAAACAAACTAAAAATATATGAAATAGGGATCTCACTTCACATATCAAACAACTGAGATGCACCAAAACAAAGAAAGGAGCTGAAATTGACTCAACCTCCAACGGCTCAGACAAAGAACCTACAAACTTGGAGAATGTCACTACCACTGACAGCCCAATATGTTGTTTACCTTTCAACATGTGAAACTACAATGGCTTGTGGTTTACAACACACTTACCCCCACACCTTCAATTCCCCTAGTCTCATCAAAATGGGTCCTTCCTTTCATTTGTATTCCAAGATCATGTTGTTCTCTGGAGCCAAGCCTACACAAGCCCTCAGAATGTTCTCAAGCATTGACCTCTGCTTAGAGAGTGCATTAACCACTGGAGTACCAGGTGGAACCTACATACAGGAAAACATCATCAAACTTAATAATGCAAAATGAAAACATTTCCGTCAAGTAAAATACCAATTTTATGTTTATCCTACATAAATGCAAAATGAAAGGCAGGCAAGCATCAGAGTCATGGAAGATGAACAACATCACTAGAAACACACTAACTTTGTTTGGTGTAAAGTTCATCATTGCTTGCCTCCCTTCTTTTGCAAATAAAAACATTTACCAAGCATGCTTAACTAAAAGATGAAATTTACGTTTTACCATATACATGAACAGAAAAAGAAAGGCAGGCAGGCATCAGAGTCATGGAAGATGAACAACATTGCTAGACCAAACTAGCTTCTTTATTGTTCGGTGTATATTTCATCATTGCCAGCCTACCTTCTTTTTGTACCAGTTGACAAGAAAATTTAGATGCAAGTAATGTTTACTTACAAGTGGGGCCTTTGTGAGGTAACTGAGGATGGTGGCAACCGGATGGAAAGAATGGAACTTGCCCTGTAATGTACAATAATTAGAAGTTAGCTCAACTATTAGGGTGAGACTTTTTCTAAAAGGGTGCATTTTGGAGACAAACCTCTCCAGCAGCTTTGAGCTGGATCCGGGAACTCAACTCAGCAAGTAAGACCAAGTCTAGTATAATAGGAGCAGCCAACAAAGAGTCCTCACAAGTATTGTGCATAACAATGGTGCTCTTACCACCCATGAATATCTCTGACGTGTACTCATCCATGGCTCTCTTACTGTCACCCACATATGGCACATACTGTACGAAAATATCCAAGGCATTAATTACACATCCAACAATGTGTTACATTCATGAAAGTGGAGAAAGTATGGTTCATTCTATACCTTGATGACGATGACATGATCAGGATGCTCCCCAGGCTCATAGAGGATCCCATTGCTAGATACCATGTCGTCAACAACATTACTTTTTGAAATTTCCTTTGATCGGAAGGTTTGGGGTGCTGACAAATTCATGCCATCATTGTTACCCAGATGGTTGTAGCTCACAATTGATGTTGGCTGAACCAGAATTCCAAGTTCCACGACATTAGTAAAAGTTTAAACTAGCTAACTGTAACTGTCCCCATTAATGAATGGTGCTTAAAAAACTCATTAAAATTCATCAAGAAATTGAACCTTACCTTGATTCCAGCCCCCACAAGAAAATCTACCAAGACAGATTTCATCTTGGTTTGCCCACTCTTAAAATCATCTCCTCCAATCAAAACATTCCTCTTAATTGCCAAATCAATGACCCCAGGTACAAAAGTGTTCTGCGGGCTTCCATTGATAAAAGGTACATCTTCATAAATACATGCCAAAGCATACAAGGTAGAAGGAGAAATCTCGGCTTCATTTTTGTCCAAGGAAGCCAAGAGGCTCTCCATTGTATCATTCAGTCCAACCATAACATTACTGTATCTCTCTGTATTGGCAGTCCAGAGAACAACCACCTTATCTACTTTATTAGCCTCCTTGAACTCCCTACGATTTTAAAGATATATCAATTAAATCAACACACACGTCCTCCAAGCTTTTATTGCTCACAACTAAGGCAATTACAGTTTCTGTACCTTATATCCTTGATGACTTGTTGCATTTGCTCCTTTTTAGTGCCTTTGATCACATGGTTAGCACGAGACCCTTGATTTGCTGCAATAAAATCAGGGTCGTAAATTCCAGGGAGTGGCACCATGGATTCCATGTAGGGCCTCAGTTGCTTTTGCAAATCAATGTCCAAGACCTTAGCTCTGGTCATGGAATCTGCCAAGTTCAAGTCACTTATGTCCCAACCTCCAAACACAACGTCATCAGGGTTTACCTAACAAAGATTAAGTGCCGAAAACAATATTGAATATGCAATATAAGCTCACCAAGTTCAACTTACAAACAAATGCGAAGATATGAACTGTGAACATGCATGCCTATTCTGACTGGCCGCAGTTATAAAAGTGAATTGTAAATCCAAGAGTTGAGACCAGTAAACTCTTTCAAGTATATGTTTTTGTTTCTTAGTATTACAGCCTAAATATGGCCAGTAAACTCTTTCAATTATCATAAGCAAATTACAGCCTCATCCCTTATTTCAACAATCTACAAGGAAGGAGTACTCACACGATTTGAGCCACACTTTGTCAAGTACCCATGAACACAAAATGTCGACTAAATGACGAGTCCAAAGGTAGCTTTAAAATATTTAGTTCCTATGCCATTTCATGATTATTTAGTATATGTTTCTTAAGACAACATATAAAAAGGTATCTCAGTTACATTAAGGTCAATAAATATCAGTTAGGCACAATGGAATCCATCAAAATCCTCAGGACAAGTGAGCATCATCTTAAGGACTACCATGCATCAACCAGTATATACTTCTATGTTTGAAATTATTTGGTTTATTAATAAGACCAAAAATTACCATAGGCAGTAAGCTCTTGAAAGGAGCATAAATCTCCTCCCCATTAAAGGATCCAACTCGGATGGTTGAAGCTTGAGTGAGTGAGCCAAAGTAATTAGCTTGTTGAACTTTATCCTTGGTAGCCCAAGAGATACCTCTGCGAAAATCACAATACCCCACCCCATATTTCAATCACCAAACACAAAATCAACAATTTAAA
>JABWDY010021045.1:0-15481 GCA_013358455.1 Thalictrum thalictroides | reverse complement strand
AAAAAAAAAATTCATGGAAAATATTTCATAATTTGCATAAAAAATTTCATAATTTGCATGAAATTTTTTTACTTTTCATGGAAAATATTTTTGTCCTTGGCCCCAAAACGCGGAACCGTTAATAGATTGCCACGCCAATTAACGGTACGTGTCAAGTTATAATTGGCCAAAACACTTCTATTTGCACCCAAAATATATGTTTGAACACCATATAAATTCCCACCACCTTCTTCTCTCACTCTCTTCGTAAACAGTCACAAAGCTTCTATCTCCGATACAAATAGGGTTCTGTAGAAGAATTTGGGTTTAACACGAAGATGAGTTGGTTAAAATTAGGTATAATTATTTTGATTTTATCAGTAATTTCGTTTCAATTATCAGAATCAGCAGTTTCAAGTATAGATCTAGGTTCAGAATCGATGAAAGTAGCAGTAGTGAATCTAAAACCAGGTCAGATTCCAATTTCAATAGCAATTAACGAGATGTCAAAGAGAAAGTCACCAGCTTTGGTTGCATTTCAAGATGGGAATCGTTTAATTGGTGAAGAAGCAGCTGGAATCATCGCTAGATATCCAGATAAAGTTTTTTCTCAAATTAGGGATTTTATCGGTAAACCCTTTAATTATGTTAAGAATCTAGCTGATTCGTTGTACTTACCATTTGTTTTAGTTGAAGATCAAAGGGGTGCAGTGGGAATTAAGATTGATGATGGGGTTACTGTATACTCCGCGGAGGAATTAGTGGCAATGGTGTTGAGTTATGGAAGAAATTTGGCTGAGTTTCACGCGAAAAGTTCCATTAAAGATGCAGTTATTACAGTTCCACCTTATTTTGGACAAGCAGAAAGAAAGGGGTTGATTCAAGCTGCAGAATTAGCTGGTATTAATGTGCTTTCACTTTTGAATGAGCATTCTGGTGCAGCTTTACAGTATGGAATTGATAAGGATTTTTCGAATCAGTCACGATATGTCATATTTTATGATATGGGCACAAGTAGTACTTATGCTGCTCTGGTTTATTTCTCTGCATATAATACCAAGGAGTATGGGAAGACAGTCTCAGTTAACCAATTCCAGGTATACCTTTCTCATATCTTAATTTGTAGTTTTTTTTTGTCTGTGTTATGTTTAGTGCATGAATGACTTTTCCTGTTTTAGCGCTTTCTCTTGAAAGACCAAATTCTGTAGACATTGTTATCAAATGCCATCCGTACATGACTTGTGGTGCATTTATTGCTTAACCTATCTTTCATTGATTTTGTGGTTTACGTTCAAATTTTTGTCAGTAATATTCTATAGAAATAGCCTGCTATAAGTACACTTGGAATTGCTTTTCCAAGGCCTTCCCCAAATGAACTTGATAACGTTGAGTTGCAAACCATAGTACAAAACTGTGTTTTGAAACTATATCCTTTATACACCTTCTGCTTCTTGTGTTTAATCGTATTTGAGTGTTGATGGTTGATAGTAAAATCAGTTTTCTTCTTATGTTGGACAATACCAATATTTTAACATGTTGCACGACGTATCAAAAATATTGGCATCATTTCTATATATGCTGCATTATGCTTTATTATCCTGTCATTAGGATAATGAACATTTAATTTGTGAATGCATCATGTTGTATGACTTGGATACCAAATTTTGGCTCACCAAACCTACAATCTCATCTTAATGAATGTGGTCTGTTCACATGAAAAATACTTCCCATCGTTTTACACATAACTTATGCTTGAATCTTCTGCAGGTCAAGGATGTTAGATGGAACCCGAAACTTGGGGGTCAAAATATGGAAATGCGTCTAGTAGAGTACTTTGCCGACGAATTCAATAACCAAGTAGGAAATGGAGTAGATGTGAGGAAATATCCCAAGGCAATGGCAAAATTGAAAAAACAGGTTAAGCGCACCAAGGAAATTTTAAGTGCAAATATGATGGCTCCCATATCAGTCGAATCTCTTTATGATGATCGTGACTTCAGGTTGGGAGAACTTTTTAGACCCTTTCCATATTATGTTGATGCTGTTTTTATATCAACTATCATTGTTTTTTGTTGTTGTTTGATACAAAAGTATATCTTAACTGGAAGTTATGTATGGGTAAATTATTAGTCTACTTAGATTAGTAAAGCCCATTAACACAACCAAAAAAATCCTACTGGCTACAGCTTTTAATTTTTCCTTATCATCTTCAAGATTATCACTAGGAAAGGTGTGTAGAGTTTCGGTTTTAGGCCTTGAGGATGTAGTCCAATAGCTGACTTATTTCATTACAAGTATGAGACTGTAGCTTTATTCTTATGATGGACAACAGACTTAACACTATCTGAAATCAAATTGGGTTCAACTCTGGAGATCCAGGGAGAAATGGTTGTTGTAAAAGAGTAGAAGTGGGAACGAATGAGACAAGAAGAGGAGAGATGGTTGAAGCCCATGGGCAGGGACCATATGGAGCTAGTTTCACTAGAAATATAAAAGATGAATGATAATATTGATGTATTAGGTAAAACATACAAAGAAGCTAACTCTCTATATAGAGAGAGAGTAAGATCACATAGAACTTATATCTATAAGCTATGTGGGACTAAGCCACACACTAAAAGCCTACAATACCCTTTACTTCCTATAGTTTCAAACATGTAAAAAAGAATACTGACGTGGGCATCGACTGTATCTTCTGTTTGATCACGTGCTTGGGCTGTTGGACCAACTAGACTTAATCTTTTTTTTTTAACTCAGTGTTTATATCCAATACATTATCACATTTAGGAATATTTGTCTTCATGTGATATCTCAAAACTTCATATAAATATCCAAATATGTATATGTAATTCTGTACAAATTAAACACATCGAAAGATACACTATACGATAAACATGATAATAATGCATTAAAAGGACCCAGCATCTGGGAAACACAACTGTATGTAAAGGATTCTACTTTGTTTGTATAGAAAATAAAGGTTGATTTATTTATGACTTCATAGCTTGAGCTAGATTTAACAGGTTCATTTTTTTTTTTACCCTTGTTATAGGAGTACTATAACTCGTGAGAAATTTGAAGAATTATGTGGAGATCTGTGGGAGCAATCGCTCATCCCTGTCAAAGAAGTGCTCAGTCATTCTGGTTTAAAATTGGATGAGATTTATGCAATAGAGCTGATAGGAGGTGCCACTCGTGTTCCAAAGTTACAGGTTGATCACTACAGCTTTTTTACCTTTTGATCTCTGGTAGCTTCTTAAAAATGCACAAACAAACACAAATGCTTTGATTTGACATGGGTGTGTGAGTATGCCTGTGCTTGTGGTCTGCATTAACTTTTTGTGTGCTGGTCTAATTTGTCCTTTATTTATATAGGCTAAGCTTCAAGAGTTTCTTGGTAGGAAAGAGCTGGATAAACATATAGACGCTGATGAAGCTATCGTACTTGGTGCAGCCCTTCATGCTGCAAATCTAAGTGATGGTATCAAGTTGAATCGTAAGCTGGGAATGATTGATGGCTCTTCATATGGTTTTAGTATAGAATTGGATGGTGTTGGTCTTTCAAACAATGAGAGTACTAAACAGTTATTAATTCCACGATTAAAGAAACTCCCCAGTAAGGTAAAGTCAAATTAAGCTCAAATGTGATGCATGTAAATAAGCATTAATTTACCAAATATTGCGTTGGCTTTTATCTAATCTTTTTTTTTTTTTACTTAAATTACCCTGTAGATGTTCAGGTCACTTAAGCATGATAAAGATTTTGAAGTTTCACTCTATTATGAGAGTGAAGATATGTTACCACCTGGGGTTACCTCTGACAAGTTTCTCCAGTATGCCGTGTCTGGTCTGACAGATGCTAGTGAGAAGTAAGAGAATTCAGATTTATAAATCATAATCAACTTTTATTCTTGTGATACTCATTGGAGCTGTAAATTGCGTTCTTTGATTTGGAATTGTATTATTTTTTATTTAGTAAAAAAAAGATAAGAATGATACCATATTTTAATGCTATACAGGTACTCATCCCGTAATCTCTCCTCCCCCATCAAGGCAACTTTACATTTCTCTCTCAGCAGAAGCGGAATATTTTCTTTAACCAAGGCAGATGCTGTTGTTGAAATTTCAGAATGGGTAGAAGTTCCTAAAAAGAATTTGACTGTGGACAATTCTACTGATGTTACCCCTAATGTAACAGTTGAAGCTGCTCAAGGAAGTTCTTCAGAATCAGGCACAGGTAATCTCAATGTTGATGGTGATACTAGTGGTACATCCACTTCAAATGAAGCAGAGCAAAACGCTTTGGGTACTGGCACAGAAAAGAAGCTGAAGAAGCGAACATTTAGGGTTCCTCTAAAGGTGTGATCCAGTATGGTTATTTCTTATATAAATTAAATAAAAAGTAATACTAGTACTAATCCCAATATTAATAAATAACAATATACACTCTACTGGTTCAACTAACATTGACTATTAAGTTTGTTGTATCGTTGTTGTCATAACTTTCCATCTGCTTGCTATTGATAGGTGGTTGAGAAAGCTTTTGGCCCCGGAGTGTCTCTTTCAGGGGACTCCCTCTCTGAAGCTAAACTTAGATTAAATGCCCTGGATAAGAAGGATGCAGAGCGCAGGAGAACTGCAGAGCTCAAAAATAATTTGGAGTCGTACATATACGCAACTAGGGAAAAGGTATGTCAAAAGAAACAAGTTTATTTGCTAATGGTGTATACATATTTTTGTTTGCTTTTGAAAGTTGTGGGCTTCCAAATTTGTTATATGCTTCACATCTTATTTTCTATTGAGCCTCTGATCCGGTGATTGAGTTTTGTGTGACCATACAAAATTTTCCAGAAAATATGTGTTCACTGTATCTTTCTTATGTGAAGGCACACCTTTTTATGCATTGATGTCTCAATTTTGTTACTGTTTTCAAACATGTCTCTTTTGTTTTATGCATTAGCATTTGGAGGAATGTAAATTTGAATAAGTCCTACTTATCTTTTGGTGCTAAATATTTTTCATTTTTGATTCTTCAATTTGTAATGTCCTTACCTAAACTGTCTTCTTTTGCTGGTAATGGAATTTATGCCAGCTTGAGTCCTCATCAGAAATAGGAAAAGTTTCAACTGAAGAAGAACGCCAATCTTTTATCGAGAAGCTTGATGAGGCAAGTCTTTGTATATGCTTTATTAGGTTTAAATATCTCCATCCTGCTAGTCTGTTAATTTGGCATGGACACTTTTTTTAGGTGCAAGAGTGGCTGTATATGGATGGTGAAGATGCATCTGCAACTGAATTCCAGGAACGCCTTGATTTGTTAAAGGCTACGGGTGACCCAATATTTTTCAGGTCAGCTACCAGTCTACCGCATCTGTTCTTTTTATAAAAACAGAGCTTGAATGAGTAATAATGTCTATCTACTGCATGTCATGTACAGATTGAATGAAATTACTGAAAGGCCCGCATCATCTATGCATGCTCAAAGATATCTCAGTGAGATTCAACAGGTACTGAGAATTTGTTTATTTCCAGTATTATCTTTACGAATTATATCAAGGCTAATCAATACATGTATTTGACCCTGGATCTACTGAAAGCATAAACTTCACGTACTGGAAGCAACTAGTTAGTTTACAAAGTCATAACATTATAATATTTTTTATGATTGATTAGATGGGAATGGGATTAATGAAAAATGAACCATTCAATTTTCATATTCTTTACTTAGCATTGTTTGGCCTTTTGCAATTTGACAACGTAGCTGGCATTTTTTTAGCTTGATCATTGAAAGTGTTGACTCTCTTTGGTTGATTGCTAATGATATTCATTTTCAACGGAAAAACTTACAGTGTAACAAGAGTAGCAAAAATAAAAGGTAGACACTCTACGGTAATTCGGGTACCCTTTCTCTATGGATAACTTTACAAGTCAGACCGAGACCATGTCACCTTACAGACCCAACAGTTTGACAAAGTAAACCTCACAGCCACCGCCTACTGATGTGATTTTTAGACGTAAATATTTTAGTTTGGTTGTTTACTGTTAGGATGATTGTGAGTTTTTGAATATATACTTTCAGAAAATACCTCTGGCAAAAAACAAGGAATAAAAAGCTTGCTCATGTTTTCTTAAGGAGTTTTGATCTTCTCAACTGCATTCAGCGTGCTGATTTCATGATTTATATGTTTGGTTGATTTTTGTATTCTCAATGCACCATTACACCGCTACATTGATCTTATTTTTGTCACAGGTTGTAAGTGGCTGGGAGAAGAACAAATCTTGGCTCCCAAAAGATAAGATTGATGAGGTACATATTATCGTCTTTGTAACGTTGTCTTTATGTATAAGGAAATTTATGTGAGGCTTTGCTGGAAAGACATATCTTAACACCTCTGCTGTTCAGGTTGTGAAGGATGCTGACAACGTGAAGAGGTGGCTTGAGGAAAAGGAGGCTGAACAGATAAAGTGTGTATTTTTCTGTCTTATGAATTATTTTGGTTCTGCTTGTTTAGGTTCAGGAAAATCTTGCAAAGCAAAGATTGTCTGCATTGTTTGGCAAATTTCAGGTGCTTGGTTTAGTTGCCACAAACTCTTTCAAGCATGTGAAATTTCTGCCAAACTTTTCCTATAAATCTTTGATATTTCCCGGGTAAACTAGCAGTGCCGTTGCTTCTTATATTTTTAAGTTTTCACTGCATATCAAGTTCAGATGCATAAGAAATTAAGAATTTTTTTATATCATAGAAAACGTTCTAATACGATAATTATATCAACAGAAAACTGTATGTTAAAATTTGTAAGCTTTTCATACAGGACCTATATGTATGTATAGAGGTTGCTCTAGTGTAAAACTGTTTCTATTGATGTTTTTCCTACAAGCACGTGCTCATTTTCAAGATCTCTTTCGGGTTAGAACTGTAATTTAAATAGTCGTTATGGTTGAAGTCTATAAAGTCTCCTGCTAGTGAAGGTTTGTTCTGAATTGTGTAACATTTGAGAGAGCTGATATCTGTAGAAAATTCTGAAACACAAACAATCTTACTTTGGTAAATGGTTTCTTCTTTGGGTTGTCAGAACTTCTGGATTTAGCAAGCCAGCCTTCACATCTGAAGAAGTGTATGACAAGGTAGCTGATCTTAAGGACAAGGTACTGCAGTTTATTTTGTGATTTTTGTTAGATTAAAGGAGATGCAAACTACTACTGCTTTTGTTTAGAGGACACTTTAAAGAAGAATTACATCAATACAGGTTGCACGCGTCAATAGAATCCCAAAGCCCAAACCAAAAGTTGAGAAGCCTCCTAAGAACGAAACTGAAAGTGAAGGAGATAAAGCAAACACCCCGAACTCACCACCTGAGGAGAATACCTCCAATACTGACCATGAAGAACCTGTTGAATCATCCAATGACAAAGCGGATGGCAACACTGAGTCTCATGATGAGCTGTGATCGTACACTTAAAATGTTAGCAGGCTTTTATCATATTTTTCTTCCGTGACCAAGTATAGTCACTGGTCAAAGCTATAGGAAAGGTAGTCACTTAAGGAGGCAGTCAATATATGCTCGGGAGGCTTTCCAAATCATTGGGAGTACTGAGAGCTTGAGAAAGAGAAAACAACCATGATGTTTGTTACTTGTTATCATTACCCTGCAGAAAATGTGTATTCTGCATTAGTTGGTAAGCTGTACCAATATTTTTTGGGGATCAAAATTTTGCGTTCTTTCTTCCCTAACTTCACTGTCTTACATAGAAACCATCAACATTATAATTTCAATATAGTCGGTTCCTTTTAATATTTTCCTTTTCATTTGTGGTTGTGTTGGGTGAAGGGAAGTGTTGTTTACACCTCCCCATGTTACTGTTAAGTTAGAGTAAAATTATCTGAACCATCTTCAATGAAATATTTAAATTTAGTGATCAGCAGTTCAGCCCTGAGAATAAATCAATAAGCTTAATTTCCCTCCGCAAACTAGGATATTTTCCTTATAACAAGAACTGTGGTAAATTTTCAACAAGGTTCAAGAAGGAAGTTTCTACAGAAGAGCATCTTTTGGCATCGAGCTTTAATTGGTTTATTTCTTCAATTTCTGAAGGGAATAAGAGGTAGCAGTTTAAATTCTGAACGATAATTAGAGTTGGTGTATGTCAATTGAGAATGATTTTACGTATTTGGAATTCCAAAGGAACACACTGCTCTTGTTGCTCTACCACTCAATGCTCATCTGAAACATGTCAGCCAAATCCATACTTGATTGATCTCAATACAGCACCACAAGCCACTTTCCATCCAACCTCGTAGTTAAGGCACTTGTTTAGAGTTTAGACTGATCTGCAGACACCCTTGTCACATAGATACTGACAGTTTTTCGTGGGAAAAAAGTTGATACGAGGTAAATAGATGCCAAGTACAAACTTTCCAAATGTGTATCATTAACAAAGGCATCTGAATAAAATTATTTTGCTGAATGCAGACTACATTGAAATATTGAATACAAAATTTATAGAAAGCATCTGGAGATGTTAAGTTTATCCGGCAAACAATACAATAAATAATGGTACCAAAACTAACTATATGAACCCTACATATGGGTAGGGATGAAAATAAAAGTAACTCCCACCCAACTTCAAAACCTCGATTAATTCCACACTACCAAGCTTTATCTCAAAAAATGGAAAAATGAGCAAGCGACTAATTGACTTGAAAACATACACAAGCAAGCCTAATATCACTTCCATGAATAATGCCAATAATCACACAACACCAAACTTAATATCGCTTCCCAAGAATAATGCCAATAATCACAGAGACCAAAGCTATTCCGAAAATGAACTTAAAGTTCAATGGAGAAGAAGCCTCTGCGGTTGGACTATGGATCACAGAAGTTGAAGAAGTCTGAGCAGATGTTGCTTCTGATCTTCTCTTGCTCTTCCGTTTTGATGGAGTAGACACATTTAGTCCTATATCTCTTGACTTCACTTCCACACCTTCATTCAATTCACCTGGGTTGCCAACATTTCCCTGAAATTCATTGATACATATAGTCAGGCACACGGTATTAACATGATTAACAATAAGTTACTCGGTTTGGTTTATCTTAATTATGCATGGGAAGAAACAAAGTATATTTGGTAGTTATGATTTAGCAATCCATCCTCGCGAAGTTGCAAGCAA
Source organism: Thalictrum thalictroides (assembly GCA_013358455.1). Taxonomy (NCBI): domain Eukaryota; kingdom Viridiplantae; phylum Streptophyta; class Magnoliopsida; order Ranunculales; family Ranunculaceae; genus Thalictrum; species Thalictrum thalictroides. The sequence continues at coordinate 6,329 of JABWDY010021045.1, read as the reverse complement.
GATTCATTTACAGCCAAAGCTTCTATGACGATGATACATTGACGACCAACCAATGGAATTATTCAAGTGAGACTGTAAAATAATTTCGTCATATACATGTATGATCAACAGAAATACACAATGCATGCTCCATCTTGTACAACAAGATCAAAGTGAACTTCCACGAGGACGTGTACCAACTCAGAGACATAAAAAGAAAAAAAATAAAATAAAATACAAAATCAGAATGAAACTGTAAAAGTAGACAAGGAAGAAAAAGAGAGGGAAAGATATCAGAAGATCTTGAGCCTGACTCCTATTTTGGGATTTTTAACATATTTAATTCCAATAATTTAAATTGATAACTACAAGCATTTATACTTGCCTGATCCTGAGAGATGACATTGGCCAACTTCAACTGGCTCTCAAGTCCTTCAATCTTTGTCTCTAGTTCAGCTGTCTGACTGGATTTTTTTCTCAAATCATCCAACTCTGCAAGGACTGCAGCTAATTCTTGGGCTTTTTCATCCTGTGAACAAAAAAGAAGGTAAACTACTAAGAAACAGCACAATCCAAAGAGATACTCGATTAATGATGAAAAAATCAGACTACAATTAACCGTGAATTTTATTATATCACGTAAGCAAATTTTCAAACTGTTACATTCAAGTGAACATATTCTTTGCGCAACTGACCTTTTCTATAGATTTTGCATCTGCAAGATGAAGTTTCTGTTCAAGTTCTTTGACTTGCTTCTCAAGAAGTAAGACCTGTTTGCACTTGGATTCAAGCTCCTCAAGTGAATTTTTTGAAGTGACTTCTCTTTCCGACTCTTTTAGTAAGTCTGATTCTTTCTGTTCGAGAGGAAAAATATATTAAGCGAAATAAAATCTCATAGAAGATATTCCAAATACGGCATAAATAATGGTGTACTTCCCTATATATATAAATCATAATAAACTAAGAAGTATTAGGAATTATTCTTTAGTTTGATTGCAAAAAATTCTCTAAATTCTTGAAGCTATTTTTGAAGCAGTTTCATACATCATATATTTAAGGCTTTTGAACACACCTCTTCTTTTATTTGAGCCTCAAGTAATGCTAATTGTTGCTTAAGTTCCACAACTTGAGCTTCAACCACAGATTTCTGAACAAGTTCGGCCTTGAGACTTTCCACCTCAGCCTTTAAATTGTCCTCACTTTCCTTCTGCTCACTTTGCTGTCCTTCCAGTTTGTTAATCATTTCTTGAAGTTCTTTTCTTTCAATTTGGTATGTTTCATTCAGGGTATTGTTTTCCTCCATAGTTGCAGATACCTGCAAATAAGGCCATATGATCAGACAGATGCAAATTAATGAAATGTAAAATGATAATTACTATTCCAGATAAAACATTTGATTAGTGCCAGATTAAAGAAATTCACCTTAGACTCATGCGCAACCAGCTCTTGAGTAAGCTTCAAGTTTGTCACAGCCAGTTCTTCGTTGTCCTTTTCAATTTGAGAAGCCTTGCTCTGAAGATCTTGAAAAACACTATCAAGGTGTTTTACTTTCAAGTGAGCCTCTTCTAGCTCAGACTTTTGCTTTTGAGCAGTAGCAGATGCTTCATTGGTTGTTTCTTCATAAAGTCTTATTTGGGATTCAAGTGCATGCAGCTTTTCGTTCAAGTCCTTAGCTTCCGAATCTCTGTGGGAATACTTTTCAATGGCTTCTTGTAACTGTACTTCAGCTTCCCTCACACGAGACTCAGTTGCAGAATGAACTTCTGATACTCTAGAGTGCTGGTCTGTTAACTCAGCTAAAGCATCCATGTGATAAGTGAGTTGCTGAGAAGTTGCCTCTTTCTCAGCATGGGAAGAGCTTAGAAGTTCCTGAAGCTCATCAATTTTGCTTTTGAGTTGAAGGTTCGTCTCAGCTAACAGTTCATTATCGGATATAGACTGGCCATTTTTGTTATTTGCGTCCTCAACCTTGCCTTTAAGTTCCTCAATGATGTTTTCTTGAGCCACTAGTTTCAAGGAAATTTCATTCAATTCGGCCTTGAGAGAAGCTGATCTTTCATCTGCTTCAGCCACTTGCTCTTCATAAGTTCTTTTCTGATCTTCAAGCATCTTCAACTTCTCATATAAGGAGTTAGCCTCAGAGTCCCGGTTTGTGAAGATTGCAGCTGCTTCTTGTAGTTTTATCTCTGAATCCCTTGACAAAGATTCATGTAATGATTCCAGCTCGGAGTTTCTTGTGTTAGCCTGCTCAATTATTCTTCCTTGATTCTCTACCAGCTCTTCAGCAGATTTGAGTTTCTCCATAATCTCACTTTCCCTAATTCCAGAAACCTTTAGATCTTGTTCAATACCCTCCAATTTCTCTTGTGTCAATTTCACCTCATTCTGCAAAACCCCTAGCAAATTTTCAGTCTCAGAAAGCTTGTTGCTTGAACTGTTTGACATATCTTGAAACTGTAACTTTTCTTCTAGTGCTAGATTCAAGCTTTCAGACAATTCTTTGTCCTTCTCATTTGCCTCTAGCAGTTCAAGTTCAAGGCGTGATGTTTTTCCTTGGAATATCTCTAGTTGTGCCGTGAGTTCAGATACCTTGTCAGATAAGTGCTTATGTTCTTCTTCCTTGTCATTGGATTTTGTTTCTAATATTTTTATCTGTTCTTCTAGTTCCTTGATCCTGTAGTTTGCTGTTCCCACTAGCAGCTCCAGTTCAGCTGCCTTACTGCCAGCATCCTCTACTTTGGATTGAGATATCTGGACCAACTCTTCCAGTTCTAGGCCACGTTGGTTTGTCGTAGTAGCATCAGCCTCATGTTTGGCACACTTCTCTTCAACATCCTTTAGCTCCTGCTCGAGCTCCAAGTTCCTTGAAGAAGACTGACTTAGAGCATCTTCTAAATGGGTTAGCTTTTCCTCATATTCATGCTTTTGATTCTGCAAAAGAACCTTTTCTTCCTCAAGCCCTATTAACTTGACATTGAGCTCAGATGTTTGCTCAATAATTTCTTTTAGTTCCCTCTCGGTATCACTGCTTTTCAGTTGCACCATATTTAGCTGTTGTTCAAGCTCCAGATTCTTCTGTTCAGTAGAAATCAACTTTGTCTCAATTTCTCTAAGTTGTGACTTCGCTCCTTCTGCGGCTGCACTTGAAGCTTGAAGGATATCCTCAAGTTCAAGGTTCTTTTGTGTAGTACTAGCCGCAACAGACCCAACCTCTTGATGGAGTTCATCGAGAGACTTCAACTTTTGTTCAAGCTCCACATTATTAGACAAAGCTTCAGAAAGAAGAGCATCTGCTTTAGAGAAATTCTCGTCTGACAGCTTTAACTTGGTCTCAAGATCACCTGACAACTCCTTCATTTGCAATACATTAGTGTTAAGATTCGCCACAGCTGCTTCCAGAGATACTTTTTCACTAACCACGTTTGCTAGTTCTTCTTGTAGAGTGGAAATATTATCTTCCTGGCTTTTCAATCTACCTTCAACCATTTTTTTAGTTTCTACCTCCTCGTGCAACTTCATCTTGATGTCTTCCAGCTCAGCAACCTTCACCTGAAAATCGCCTTTGGTTGATGAAAGAAGGTTCTCCAACGCTAAAATGGTGTCATTCATCTGCATATCTGAAGCCTTATGCGAAGCAAGTTCTTGATTCAGTGCATTTTTAATATCTTCCTCGGAAGCAAGTTGCTTTTGCAAATCTGACACTAGCGATTTTGAAAGCCCAAACTGCTCTTGAGCTGCAGAGAGCTCTGCTGTAGTACTCCGAAGTGATTCTTCTAATTGTTGATTTTCAGCAATCTTCTTGTAGAGGTCCTTCAGTTCTTCTTGTAAGGAAGCTGTCTGAACTTCCATTTCTTTTGCGCTAGCTTTTGCTAATTCCAGCATTTTCTCAAACTCTAAGGCCCTCTGTGTCTCAGTTTCTGCATGAGAACCTATTTGGTGACTCTGCTCCTCAAATTTCCGTGCCTCTCCCACAGAGGATTGCAGCTCTAGCTCGAGCTCCTGCATCTTCTTTCTTGAGTTCTCAAGTTCAGTTGTGAGCCCAGTGAATGCTTCTTTGACATCTACCAGCTCCTTGTGTTGTGTTTCTTGGGCATGCAATGCTTCCTGAAGAGTGTTAATCTGTGATTTGTACGTCTCTTCGCTCTGTAGGATCAATTCTTCTTTTTGCTTCTGGTTGACTTTAAGTTGTTCGCAATGCCTTAAACTCTCCTCTAGCTTCTCCTTTGTATCAAAAAGTTCCTCCTTAAGAAGATTGCTTTGACGTTCATAATTTTTCATCTCATCAGCCACCCTTTGCAATTCCAGCTTCAGTTCTTTTGTTTCCTCTTGGGCTTCCAAAAGATCTCTACTTTCCAACGAATTGCTTGAGCTTCTCTCTACAACAGATGGTTTCTGAACCTGTTCTGGGTCAGAACTCTCCTTCGAATCTAATGCTTCCTTTTCAACTTTTATGAATTCTCCTTCCAAAGCAGTTTCTTCTTGGCCTTTAATTTCTACCTCCTCATGCGTTCGTTCCCCGTTTGTTAAGATTTCATCCTTCCCTGCACCAACCTGTGATAATATTTACACGTTAAGAATTGATTTTTTTAGAATGAAGTCATGACCAGTTAACAACAGAATTTTCGCTGAGCTCTGATAAGTATCAAACATGCCAATCTCAAAAATAAAATAAATATTCATGATGGCAAAGGTTTAACCTATATTAATATCTAACCAATGGCCAGTGTCACACATTTGAAGCTATGTGTAATCGAGAAATTTATGCTGGATAAGTTAGTGACAACTCTCACTTAACTCAATTCATATCCCAAGTCTTAAGCTATTCAAGTGCCCATGACAATCTTCAGGTTATGTAAAGCCAGTTTAGAAATGGAATAGGCTAGATAGTATAGCTACTACTACTCTACAAGGAACTTACTGCAGTTTTTAATAAAAGTCAGATTTGTAGAAAGTGAAGCTCGCATATAATGAAATAGTTATTCAACCATCACTCCCTCACATCAACTTAATATTTGTTCTAGTTTTGTAGAAGTTCCTTTACTGTTGATACATGATAGTCAGATTTATATAAAGGCATAAAACCCGTGTAAAAGCGATACAAATAGGGTGAGGATGCATGAACAGAGGCAGTAATCTACATAATTAATATAGTTATGCAACCCTCTCAAGCATTGATTAGAATTTTAGAACTGTCAACTATTGAGATCACTAAATATACTTGCTATAAAAGGCAGAAAATAACTAAATAAAATTATACAATTAGGTCTAATGATAATAGGCTAATGTACTGGCATACGAAAATGTGTGTCTTTCACAGCAGCACAATAAGTAATGGGTTGTGATATCACAGTATATATCTTGTGACCTGATAGTGTGAAAACACCATTAATCCATAATGATATAAAACTTGTGTGTTTTCAAATGGTGTACAATTGTCATGGTAAAGCACACATTTTATCTCATTATCACAGGATCTCTCTGTTGATATTATGACTCCAGTAAAGTATAGTACCTCAGGAGAATGAGCAATATCCATGCTTTCAGCCTTGGTTACTTGGATTTCAGACTCTGTATGAGCGGCTTCTTCTTCCATATTTCTGACCGTAAGAGACAAATGCGAGAATGATCTTTTTCAAACCTGGGAAAAAAAAAATTCACAGTTGCATATTAGAAATTACATACAGTAAGTTGCACTTTAAATTATACTGTAATACAGTTAGAACTTAGAACCATACAAAAAAGTGTTTCTGAAAAAGTTGACACGTGTACTTCTCATTTTTTATTGCCAGCTAGGCATGAATGTAACTGAATTAATTAACAAGCTAAAAACAAAAGAAGGTTAAAATGCTAAGAAAAAAAATAGAGAAAGAGACATAGAAATATAGAATCAGTGAATTACCGATTGTCTCGTTACATAAATCAAATTAAAAAAAGAACAAATATTTTACGTCGGGATGACCATTGTTTCATCTCTTTACCAAACTAAGTAGCTATCAGCCGTTGGATTTTTAATTACAATTTAAAAAACACGATGATGCTAATGATGGCCCCACCAAAGCTATTGGGCGTGGCGCTTTCCAGAGTTGATCATCAAATTCTCTTTAATTCCAAGGATAAATTTTAGAATCTTTCTGTGAAAATAAACTATTAGATCGGCGACTATTTAAAGAAATACATAAATTTTTTGCAGAGAAATAAGGTTATTAAGTAACCGATGATTAATTTCGAAATAAAGAGACGATCTAAAGTTAATATTCTTCAGTTCTGAACCATATAGAGAAATGAATCAATCATCAGAAAACAATATAACAGAGTCTAATCGATCAGAAAACAATACACTAATTTGATTC
>JABWDY010021015.1:0-13539 GCA_013358455.1 Thalictrum thalictroides | reverse complement strand
GGGGGGGGTTGCCTCTAGGAAAATGACTGCTATAAGTGCTAATGGAAAAAATCCAGGTTTAAATACAATGGTCATCCAAAGATTATCTATTTCTGACAATTAAATGGATTGTGTTTGCATGAATTGCAAATTACTGCTCGTAAAGTGCTAGACACTTACCAGTGTCCTCCTGTTTTTCTGCCAATGTTGTAATTGCTCCATTTGTGAACGTTTAGGAGCAGTATTGCTTTCATCTTTCCGTTGTGAACCATTAACACTGTTTGACGAAAAATCCTTTTCATGGAGAGTACTGCAGTCTAATGGTTTGCATAGCCCAAAATCTGACAGCTTCATGTGGCCATATCTGTCAAGTAACAGATTATCAGGCTTGATGTCTCTGTACATGGTTGAACAGAAATTGTCAGTCATCTGCCTAAAAAGATTAAGTCCAGAAAAAAAATGTATAAAGGCACCACAAGAAAAGCACAGTTAGCAAACCTATGTATATAATTATGTTTATGGATGGATTCAATCGCTAGAACTGTTTCGCCAACATAAAATCTAGCTTCATCTTCAGTCAAAGTGTCCTTCCGCATAAGCAAAGTCATCATATCTCCACCAGGTAAATATTCCATTATAAGATACAAGAACTCATCATCTTGAAATGAACAATACAATTTGACAATACAGTTGCTGTCAACTTCTGCAAGTAGATTTCTTTCGGCTCTAACATGCTCAACCTGATTGGATTTAAAGACAAATTGGAATATAAGTGTGGGAACAAAATTCCAATATCTTCTGGCACACACAGTAAATGAATACCTGCCCTCTGCGAAGCATCTCTGATTTCTTAAGCTTCTTCATTGCATACACCTGACATGTTGTCTTTTCCTTACAGACTCTGACCTGACCAACAAAAGTTGAAAAATTACTATTAAAAAAAAAAAACTTAGGAGTGGCTGGGCACTGACGGTCTCTAGACCACGTATATGCACTAACTGCGGATTATTCTGGAAATTGAGCCTAATACATGCTAGCTATACTTCGGAGCATCATGATGTGTAGCACCTATGATCTCCCTAACTTTGGATGCTCAGAAAAGTTAGTTGTGGCAAGAGGATTTGATACTCACTCATTATTACAACCTTCCTAGAATTATCAATAAGTAAAACTCGTAAGTGTATAGCAAACATAATAAATCCTTCTCAAAATCCTGACTTTCATTAGTACATATACATTGATGCACAAAACTGAAGAGATAAATTCGTGTCTTTCAATTCAAACAAGAAATGTTACCAGAGAGAATAATCACAATTAATAAATAACAAACATAATTCCAGAAAGAAAGCATACCTCACCAAATGCACCCTTTCCTATCATTGTCAATAAATCAAAATCATCAGCTCCCATTTTATGCCTCTGTAAACGCATATACTCTGTTTCCTTCTTCTCTAGAAATTTCAACAGATTGTTCTGATCTTCCTCTGACACATCAGCATCAGCCAATTTCTTTTCCAGCATATTACGTCTGCTTAAAAAGTGGTGTGACTAATAATATATAACACTACAACAAAGTAATAACTATAACAAAAATTCAGATAGTTCTCGCTAATGGTCAATAATATCTCGATGATGTAAAACTTATGTACTAATATTCTTCTGTAGTACTTTCTACTAAGACCAACCAGATGCCAGACATTATCTATGAACAAGTAAAAAATATATGCATATCATACATTAGAAACACATGGATAAACCGTTTTTGGCATGTGAAATTATGAGAGAGCTAGATATTTCTCAGGTAGCATTTTGTTAGGCACATTCAGAAAAGTAACCCTGCGCATGTGCATCACATACAAGGCTAGAGAATGGACTAGTGCAAATGCTAGAATCTTAGGAGACGTGTATAATGGCCATAATGGGGGTTCTCAAGCAGAACTGTGCAGGTAATTTTTAGGTAACTCTAATACAGAAAAGAGGGTACTTGACAAGGGTTTCCATAGCAATCAACTAAACTTAGCCAAAATTATTACTATTCGTGTAAACTATAACCTTGTACTAATAACCTCCATAATCATTAAGAAAAACTGTGTTGTATCTGGGGTATGCAAAACATGATAGTAGCCAGACTTATTGGAAGTAATGGTAAAATTACTCGTGTGCTGTATAACTTCCATAGCATCACATTTTTAAAATTCTCAAGAAAAGGACTGCGGTCCAACTGAAATAGCCATCAATACACTTCCTAAAAACATAATAGGAACAGCCATTACATTCATCTGGAAAAAAAAACTATGATTGGAGACATCATACCGCTCTTTTCTCTCCTTTAGGTTCTTCATCTGCTCCTTGTAATGATTTTCTATATATTGTTTTGCCGCAGCAACCTTCTGTTTTGTGATATTAGAAAGTGCTTCATCACTTAATGGTTGTTGTGACCCTTCACAATCTGGACTCGTTGATTCCCTTCTCTTACTCGATGGCTTAAATCTTTCTCGTGGTTGAAACTTCTGAAACCAACTCCTAACAAAGTCCAATTTCAAATTATCAATAACTCACACCTCAATCATTAAAATAAAAAATTAACACAAGTTTTCAATAGTTTTTGCTTCCTGTAACTCACTTTTTTGAATCCATTTCCGAATTGTTGAAACAAAAAAAATACAAGCAGGCTCAAACTTTATATAGTTTCACATTTCCAGAATGCCTCATCTTTCTTCTCTTTCTCAATCTAACATTAAAACAATAGAGACAATCTCAATACCACAACCGAAGCTTTCAATTTCTCAATATTTACAATTTGCTTCGTTCTGCAACCGTACACATTAAAATCAAACGAAAACTTGGTATTTTAAGAGATCTGTATGAACAAAATCAAGTAAGAAACAACCAAAACAATCAAAGTAATCAAACAAGATTCAATTAGAAATGCAATTTTCGGAACCTGAATTGGTAAGATCAACAAACCCTAGAAAAGCGACCTTCGAAAGAAATAAAAAATCCAAAAATATCCAAAACAAAGAGAAATCGGGATTACCGCGAAAATGTCTGAGTATATTGTGGATATTCCCAAAATTGGAAATCGAACAACCCGCCATTTTCGCTACGCATGAAAACAACCAACGAAGACATGCCTTCTTTGTCTCGTGAGGACTGAGAAAATGAAATCTTAAACAAACGATACAAAGCTTCTAGACCTTTTGAGTACTGAAGATATAATAAAGCCCAATCCAAACACAATCTAACCACAAAGATAATCAAGTCCAGCCCGTATATAACACGGGCTTAAGCGTAGTTCTAAACGAATGGGTCATTCGTAGTGGCGCAGGTTTCATCAAGCAATCGAACCGATTTAAACCTTCAATGTCAACCAACAAAACCATCGCTTGATTGCTCAAGTTCAACCATCGAGCAAGCGAGGGAACCTACGAAGGAAGGAACGAGCAAAGCTATTCCTGCTACCAGGAATCTAGGGTTCTTAGAAGTACTCTAATTTTTCAGAATTTATGTAAGAATTTAGGCATTTTTGTTTCTAATTATTTTTTCGATTTCAAATTTATTCATGATATTGATATATTAAAATATGATGTTTTGGTGTTGCAGTGGCTGTGCAACGAATTCATTTAGCAGAAAGAGATAGTTATAAGGGTTTAATGGTTTGGAGGAGTAGTCAATTGAGATAGTTATCACATTGGCATGGATGAAGAAGAGGAAGAAAGGGTATTGTTCAATGATTTGGGTGTAACATCTGCTAACCCTGAAGACATTGAACGTGACATATTAGCAGAGGTGACTTTCGTTTACGTTATTGTTTTGTTTTCAAAATTTGATGAAAACATATCAATCTTTAGTATTCATATTATTTTTGTATTGCTTTGTTTGAATTTGAATGTATATAGTTTACAGTAGTTCTGATTAAGAAGACCTTTTGTTGTGTAGCTTAGTTTTTCATTTGTACTGTGTGAACTGTGAAGTATATACACTGTGAGCTCTTTCTTTAGTTTGAAACAATGGATCACATGACACACCGAGTTATGCTCCCAAGTATATTTAGGAGAACGGAATAAAAGGAAGAATACAAAACTGTATATTTTTACAAATTATTAAGAGTGGTTTTCTGTTCCTAAGCCTCATCATCTAGGGCTATTTCTTGTTAAGGATCTTGATTTAGAAGAATATGGTTGATTATATTGGCTTTCTTTTGAACCAAGTGATTAATAACGTGATATGTGTTATAATGATGAATGACTCATATATCGTATGGAGTAATTGTATCTATATTTGAAGCAATTTGTTTAATAACGTATAGCCATTCTTAATAACCAGGTGAATAAACTTACCGAATTCTTTTGTTTCAAATTTGGATACAGAACGCATGAAGTTACTTAAATGCCATATGTGTTTTACTTGGGGCTTTTTTAACAAATTATCTTAATTGCATACCGTGTGAATTAATATGATCTAGTGATGATCATCTGATGTAGGCAAAAGACAAGGCAGGTGAATGGAGTGAAGCTGGAAGGAGCACTGAGGAACAACTTCTTGACGATGAGAAAGTTAATGATCCATCATCTTCTAGTCGAACAAAGATTTTTAGTAAATTGAGGGCAGTAGAATTTGAAATAGATGCCGTCACAGCTAGTGTTGAACAGGCTAGTAGTGGTCTGGGAAATGAGAACTGTGTCTCGGATAGAATTGATAATAGAGAGGAGAAAGATGTAGAGGATGATAAATATGACATTCAGGTGAATACCACTAGTTCAACCCTTCAACATGCCCTAGCTACCGATCGTCTAAGAAGCCTCCGAAAAACAAAGCTACAGCTACAAACTGAGCTTTCAGATTTGGATAAAGACAAGAATGAGTTGATTGGAGGTCCAGTTAAGGAAGAGGTGAAGCAAAAAAAAAGGCCGGAAGAAGTTCAAACGTCAAAAAAATATAAAAAGAAACGTCAGAAAACAGTTTCTTTCGATGAAGATGGCGACTTTGATGCAGTTTTGGATGCCGCGTCTGCAGGATTTGTTGAAACTGTAAGTTCTTTTTTCTTTTCCATTAATGTTTACTACACAGCTGTGGAATGTGTTTATAAAGATCTGAAAATGAAAAAGGGTCCTGCATTGTACTTGATCTAAAAAGATAATTCGTAAGCATTTCAGCGTTTAGAGTGGGTATAGACATTAAAACCTGTTTGGGTATGAACAATCTATCACTGTTATGTCTTAGGAAAGGGATGAGTTGGTCCGCAAAGGCATCTTAACTCCTTTCCATAAACTCAAAGGCTTTGAGCGACGCCTTGAACAACCAGGGACTTCAGTTAGTACTGTGCCTGAGGAAGAAGACAAACTTGGTGACATTGCTTCAAATACTGTTGCCAGAGCTGTTCGATCGATTACTGAGGCTGCACAAGCTCGTCCAACAACGAAGCTAGTCAATGCAAACGATTTGCCCAAACTCGATGCTCCAACTCATACTTTTCGAAGGCTAAAACCCCCTTTGAAGATTCCACAGTCGCCAGACACTGAGTCAGAGAAAAAGAAAGGCATGCGAAGGAAGCATAAGAGACCTCTACCTGACAAGAAATGGAGGAAGGCTGCTTCTCATGAGGTTGAGGTATCAGAAGAAAGTGGTAAGATATGTGTTCATTCATTATCTAAGCATAGCTAAAAGTTTGCAATAAGATACTCTTTCATTGTTCCTTGGACTTCATTCAAAAATGAAGTACACCTATATGTTGTGTTAGTTACCTCTCGTGTCCCACAAGGACCTGTTTAATAACTGAGGGCCTTCTTATCAGAGCCCCTCCCCCAATTCTAATAAATGATTGTAAGCTGGCCTTGGTAATTTATATTTTATGTATAATCCTTATGTTCTTCAAGTAATCTCCTTGCTATTCTGTTGGCTATCATGCACATTAGATATATGTTTATATTGATAAATGGTGTGATGATATTTCAGTTGCTTTTCTCCAGATGAATCAAGGGAAAACCTGATTACCTCAGACTTTGAGGAAGAAAACCTGGATATCAACGATGCAGATGATAGTGAACCTTCTTACGTAACTCTGGAAGGAGGTTTAAAAATTCCACAAGTTATTTTCAGTAAGCTCTTTGAGTATCAAAAGATTGGAGTACAGTGGTTATGGGAACTTCATTGCCAAAAAGCAGGTGGAATTATTGGAGATGAAATGGGTCTTGGTAAGACCATTCAGGTTCTGTCGTTCCTGGGAGCTCTGCATTTCAGTAATATGTATAAACCCAGTATTATAATATGTCCTGTAACTCTCCTGCGACAGTGGAAAAGGGAAGCCCAGAAATGGTATCCAAACTTCCGTGTTGAGATACTGCATGATTCTGCTCAGATTCCTGCTAGCAGAAAGAAAAGGGCCGAATCTGATGAAAGTGATTATGAGACTGAAGGATCATTAGATAGTGATCATGAAAGAGCTTCCACAAAAACCACGAATAAGTGGGATTCCCTTATAGGTCATGTGTTGAGATCGAAATCTGGATTGCTCATTACCACTTACGAGCAACTCCGGCTGTTAAGTGAAAAGCTACTTGATATTGAATGGGGATATGCAGTATTGGATGAAGGACATCGAATTCGAAATCCAAATGCAGAAGTCACTTTAGTATGCAAACAGTTGCAGACGGTACATCGTGTAATAATGACAGGTGCACCCATTCAGAACAAACTGACGGAGTTGTGGTCATTGTTTGATTTTGTCTTTCCTGGGAAGCTTGGGGTCTTACCTGTATTTGAGGCAGAATTTGCAGTACCCATTTCTGTTGGTGGATATGCAAATGCGACGCCATTGCAAGTATCTACAGCTTACAGGTGTGCAGTTGTCCTACGTGACCTAATCATGCCTTATCTCCTTCGACGCATGAAGGCTGATGTGAATGCTCATCTACCAAAGAAGACAGAGCATGTCCTCTTCTGCAGCCTGACTGCAGAGCAGCGATCTATATACCGAGCCTTTCTTGCTAGCTCTGAGGTGGAACAGATCTTTGATGGAAATAGGAACTCTCTTTATGGAATTGATGTGATGCGAAAGATTTGTAACCATCCTGATCTACTTGAGAGAGAACATTCCTCCAGTCATCCAGATTATGGCAATCCAGAGCGCAGTGGAAAGATGAAAGTTGTTGCTCAAGTGCTTAAGGTGTGGAAGGACCAGGGTCACCGTGTACTTCTTTTTGCCCAGACGCAGCAAATGTTAGATATTCTCGAGAGTTTCTTGATAACAGGTGACTATACCTACCGGCGAATGGATGGACAGACTCCCGTAAAGCAGCGGATGGCCCTGATAGATGAATTTAATAACTCCAACGACATTTGTGTTTTCATTCTTACAACTAAAGTTGGTGGCTTGGGAACAAATCTGACTGGTGCAAACAGGGTGATTATCTTTGATCCTGATTGGAACCCTTCTACTGACATGCAGGTACTATGATGCATATTTCATATACTTCAAGACGAATTATAATTACTCACATGATAGTATAGTCATATTGGCTATAGATTTTTTTTCATACATCTATCTCATCTCTTTTCTTTTTTTTTTTCCTGTACAAATATTGAAGTAATATGTGCAATATATTTTACAACAAAAGGCTTTCTAGTAGATGTTGTGTCTGACAACCAAGAATATGCAAATTAACGTGTAAAAATTCTATGATTCAAGCATTAGTTTATCTGATGTGCAGGATTTACACAATGAAGCATCACCTTTCCCTTCTTATGTTGGTGCTTGTATTAGTGTCTGAGTATTTTTTTCCTACCTGTGTTGTTAAGTTTGGGTGTGCTTCCCAATTTTCCTTAGAAGTTCCACATGCATGTAACTATAGGTAATTGTTCCAGGCAAGGGAGCGTGCTTGGCGTATTGGTCAAACAAAGGATGTGACAGTATATAGATTGATTACTCGAGGAACCATAGAAGAAAAGGTATATCATAGGCAAATTTACAAACACTTCCTCACCAATAAAATATTAAAGAACCCACAACAGAGAAGATTCTTCAAGGCTAGAGATATGAAAGATCTTTTTACTTTGCAAGATGATGCAGAAGGTGGTTCAACTGAAACATCTAACATATTTGGTCAATTGTCTGGAGATATAAATGTCATAGAGGCCCGTAAAGAGAAAAGAGATAAACAAAGGACATCCATTTCGGCAGGAAAAGGATCAGTTGATACTGAATTGGACAGGGGAACAAGATCTTCAGCATGCAAACCATCAAGAAGTAAAGGGAAAGAGAAAGAGAAAGCTGATCAGAAGATTGGAGAGATGGATCAAGAAACTAATGTCTTGCAGAGTCTTTTTGATGCTCATGGAATTCATGTAAGTCTGATTTTAGATCTTTCTGTATTGGAATTACGTTCAATATATTGATGATAGAGCTGTTATTCTTTTTGCCGAACAACAATGCTTATTGCTTAATCATCTCATATGTGGTGGCTTTGGATTTCTCTTCATCAGAGTGCCATGAACCATGATGAGATAATGAATGCTCAAGATGAAGAGGAGAAAATGAGGCTTGAGGGGCAAGCTTCCCAAGTTGCCCAAAGGGCTGCTGAAGCGTTACGTCAATCACGTATTCTTCGAAGTCAAGACAGTATTTCTGTCCCTACGTGGACTGGAAAGTCTGGTGCAGCTGGTGCCCCGTCGTCCGTGCGTAGAAAGTTTGGATCAACTGTGAACTCCCACTTGGTCAAAATTCCAAAACCTTCAGAAGGTTCTTCTGGCGGTATGACAAAAATGCCAAATGGTATTACAGCTGGGGCGTCAGCAGGTAAAGCTCTAACTTCAGCTGAACTACTTTCTAGGATTCGAGGAACCCAAGAAATAGCAGTTGAGGCTGGCCTTGAACATCAGTTTGACTTAGCCTCCAGTTCTAGTAGCAGAGGGCAACCTTCGACAATGAATAGACATTCCAAGCCTTCCTACAGTATGCAACCTGAGGTATTGATCCGTCATATTTGTACATTCATACAACAACATGGTGGTAGTACCACATCAACCAGAATAGTGGAGCATTTCAAGGAAAGAGTTCCTTCTGAGGGTTTGCCTCTCTTTAAGAATCTTCTCAAGGAAATAGCCACACGTGAGAGTAGTCCAACTGGATGCCTATGGGTGCTAAAGCCTGAGTTTCATCAACAGTAAACTCGTAACCGTGGTTCCTTTTCGAATTCATGGGTTTCAAGCGAGACAATTTTTTTGTAGCAATTTTTTTGTTTATATTGTTAATAGCTGCCTTAGCTTTTTGGCAGAATTTTTTTTTGTTCCATGTCTTTATGGTGCAGCTCTATATGGTGGCCGCTAATTAGCCTTTGCACCTGTTTTTGTTAGTATTTTCAAACACATACTCATCTTCCATGTACAGATAGATCATAGTTCTCTCCATTCTTTTTTAATGTAATTTGAAAAACATCACTTATTACTCGCAGGCTGTTTTCAGTTTCTGAATGGAAAATTTTGCTTGAATCTCATAATTAAAACAAAACAAAATTGAGAAATTGTTGACCATTTCATCTCAGTATGAAGCCAAAAATATATACAAACCGCACTCTCTGTGCGGAATCAGGTTTTATTGACAGGAGGTTTTCAGGTTTATATTTTACCAATTGTTAACCGGGCTTTAAAAAGACCAAAAGAAAGCCCAATTATACTAATGGGCCCTAATTCAATAAAGTATTACGTACCCCAAATTTTGACGGTTTTAAACCTAAAACGCCCACACTAAAACCCAGATCCATATTCATTTGCCTCAATAAATCAACAATTAGAAATATAAAATTTCTTAAAGCTGATGATTACTTATTTACTTTTATCAAACAATTGAAATCGAAGTAGTGAAACTATTGGTTGGATTCAATCGAAACAAGTTCGTATTTGATTGATTTAAGGTACCATTCATTTCATTTAAGGTTTTATTCAATCGATATAGTAGCTTGAATTATATCTTTATAGAAAGATTCAAATAACTTTGTTGATAAAAGCTACTATTCTAGCTAGTTCTTGAATTCGATTGTGATTACTGACGAAATCTTTGAATTTTGATTTTGAACATTTGTCTAGTAGTTATTTTGCTTGTGAAATTTATAATTGTGTCGAAATATAGACTTAATAGTCAATGAGTAATCTATAAGTTGTGGTGAAGAAGCTTCTGATTTTTTTTGTGTTATAAAAAGATTGTTTAAGCAAGTAAGTGATGGAATTTTTTTATTTTGGTGAATTACACAAATTGCAAGAGAATTGTTTCTATATATTGTATTAAGAGTTCGTGGATCTGTGTCTCTGTGGTTCTAAAAGATAGGGGCTTTAAAATTTAAGGGTGTGGGAGGGAAGGTCTTGATTTGCCAGTAATTCTGATTGGATTGAATGATTAGGTAGAAATGATTGTATTGTGTGATCGGATTCATGATCACCTACACTGTACTGATTGAATCCAAAAACAAATAATACCCCAACTCAGGATCTGGATTAAGTATCCAAGAATCCTGATTACAGCCACTCAAAGCTCTCTTAGAAAGTAAGTCTGCTACTTGAATATTATCTCTATATACATGACCATACTTGATATTCATACCCTGTGCAAGTATTGTACAATCATTTACAACCACAGAAAACTTCCATGCATTTTCCATTTCTGTGTGAGCACCTGTACAGCAAAAAAGGAATTTGTCTCAACCTCTAACTCTGTGATGCCCAGCTGCTTGCCTAATCGAATTCCATCTCGAATTCCCCAAAGTTCAGCCATCGAGTTTGTACATCTTCCAAGTCTCCGTGACAGTCCTGCCAAAAAACAGCCAAATTCGTTTCTAAACACCATCCCTATACTTGCACAAGAGTTAGTTGATGCTCCATCCACGTTCAATTTCATCCAATTAGTCCTAGGGGGACTCCAGTGTACAGTTCTGTAAACAGGGTGACGAGACTGTGGTGCCAAACTGGTATTTGCTAGATAAGTAGCAATTTTAAATCTCAACCATGACCACAATCGATATGGATGAACAGGCTTGTAATTAAAAATCTTGTCATTCCTTGTTTTCCAAATGCCCCACAATAAAAAAGAAAGTGCCGTAAACCTATTGTCAAAAGAATTGAATCCAATTAAACTTTCATTATATGAATTATGTTGATAGATATGAAGTTTTTATACGGCATTCGAATACTCATTATTATTTTTTTCAAGTTAAAGGCTTTACTAATGTTGTTTATTTTTCTATTTTGTGTGCAATGTTCTTCGGATTTCAATCAAACTGTATTGAGTGACCCATATAAACCCATTGTTGAGTATTTGAATCTGACTTATATTACTTTGATTGGATTGTGGAATCCTTTTGATTGCTCTTGGGGAAAACCCAAGTGTTTTATTTGATGTTTTAACAGTTTTATTTTTTTTCTGTGTGTGAATTCAGTAGCATTAACAGTGTGTCTCATACTCCCATACAAGTGCAACAAAAGGTATGGGCTTCACTTGCACCAATATCATTTGAAATTGCTCTGCTCTATTCATTTTTCACAATTCCTAAGTTCTAGTTATCATGTTTTACTTACTATTGATGGTGCCTTTTGAATCCTGTCACTCCATGTTTTATTGTAGAGCCTATTAGCCTATTTCCGTTGCCTTCTTCTATGTGGTGAGCTATTTAAATAATGGCTGATGTACCTGGTTATGTGATTGCCTGCTTGCACACTGGGAGCCTCGCGTTATTAGCAATTTTGGTCTCTGCTGGAATTGTGTTACAAATTTTGGTAAACAGATATCTTTCTAATCGAACATTGTTGTTGTTTCTGTAGATGCTGATAGAAAATATAACGGCCCTTTTATGAATTTTTATATTTGTGTGATGTTGCAGGCATGTGCTCTCTATGATAATTGGTGGCCCATGCTAACAGGTGATCATCTATATAACGAGCATACTCATTTATCTCATTTGTTAAGAAAGCGTTTGTATTAGTGGTTGCCAACTTAGTTGTTTATGGAGAGAATACATTGAAGAAAAATGTCTTTCGGGCTGATATTTCTAAGGGAACATGTCCCTGTGTAACTTAGTGAAGGAAATGGTTGGCAAACATGGAGTACTGTTCACTAGTATAGCAGCAATAGCCACATAAAACAGTTTGGGTGATATTTTTGAAATTTAACCACGAACCCCATTCTTCTTTTCATTCACCCAAATAAAGTAATCTGCTTAAAATCTGTGCAACTTTTTATTGCTCCATATATGTGCTGAGTTTATGAAAAATATGGAGTTACTGCGCATGTCTGCTATTCAAGCTGACATAAGTTCAGTTCCAGAAAGTATCATCACCCACTTTTGAATTCAAATGCAAATTCCAATTTTAAATCAAATGTGGAAATAACTTTGAAATGTATTTTCATGCAGTAATAATGTATGTACTTCTTCCCATGCCTTTGATGTTCTTCATGGGGTCTGGTACCTCTTCATTTTTTTCTGAAAGTGAAAGCAGGTTAGCCGCTTATCTGAACTACTCTTGCAGAGTTTGTTGGTATTTTAAATTAAACTTGCTTGTGAAATAAACTACTAAGCTAGTTGTGTTCTATATTGATTTTGAAACCTCTTGCAACAGTTGGGAAGATGTTACCAAGTTCTTGACAGGGTTTTCAGCAACGGGGAGCATTGCTATACCAATTATCTTAAAGCATGCTGATGTCATTGGTTGGGGAGCCCTTATAATGGAACTATCATCATTTTTTATTTTTGTGTTGGCAATTCTCTGTTTCATGCAAATGAGCAAAGAATCTGAATACAGTGCGTTCTGAGTTTTGTGAATAGAACATGACTTCTGTCTATAGAAAAATGTAAGGAGTTTCAGAGCATTTGTGAGCTTCAGCCTGTGTTTTACATCTGGAAAATATTTTACACGATTGTTCATTTGTTTGTAATTGTTTGCGTTGTTTGTATATTAAATGGATGTATAATATTAGCCAATTGATGTAAAGATGGTTTTTACCTGTTCATATGTATCATTTCAATGTTTTCTGTTTATATCTTCTCGGTTAGATTTAACCTAATCAAGTGCAAATTTTGGCTGCATATATACAAAATACTTTTATATAAACACAGTCGACAGATGTTGGTTGAATCACATTCTTTTTTACCACCATAA
Organism: Thalictrum thalictroides; assembly: GCA_013358455.1. Taxonomy (NCBI): domain Eukaryota; kingdom Viridiplantae; phylum Streptophyta; class Magnoliopsida; order Ranunculales; family Ranunculaceae; genus Thalictrum; species Thalictrum thalictroides. The sequence continues at coordinate 420 of JABWDY010021015.1, read as the reverse complement.
AATGACTTGATAGGATTCAGCCTAATTTTATTAGATGATTTGCTGACAGGCAAACTGCAAACCTGCTCAATAGATTAGAACTTAAAAGTACAATTGTGCATGTGAAAACTCTGATCATTTTGCGGTCTCTGGTAAAAGCCAGGATTTCCCTAGTTATTCCTACAAGATGGAAACTTGTTATGTTCTATGTTTACTGAAAACTATTGTAATTAAGGTGTCAATTATAATTGAATTCTGACCCTGATTGTAACTGAGAACACAACACTGATAATAGAAAGGGGGTGTTAATAAACCCGCTGCTCAAATGAGTGTTTCAAATGATAACATCATGCTTTATTATAATTATACAGGGGGTAAATGGTGTTACATATTTCAACTGGATTCCAGAAATGGATAGTCAACATAACCGCGAATAGGATC
>JABWDY010021007.1:5931-27332 GCA_013358455.1 Thalictrum thalictroides | reverse complement strand
CTCACTCGTGCATCTATATCATTTCTGTTTATTGTTCCATCAAAGGTTGGTTGCTCAAAAAGGACCTGGGAATGATAAGGAACATAAAGTGTATGGTTTAGTGTGATGACTTGAAATTTAAAAATAGGTGTATTCTTGTTGATCTGATCTCGTTTTTCTTTCTATTAGCTTTCTCATCCCCTCTTCACCCGTTCTCGTAATCTACTCATCTTCTTCCTCCTCCCTTTCCACTCTGGACTCCATTTCATCTTAATCTATCTGTTCTCTTCTTCAGACTATGTCCTAACTTGCAACTATGTAATCTCAAGATTTTACTTCAGAACTTGGTCCCAATGTAGAAAATAACCCTACCATTTCCTACAAGTAACTGTTCAACCGAATCTCCGCCAAGATAAATGTAAATACAGAAAAGCTTGGGTTGAACGGAGTAGATGGGAAGAGAGATTGAGGAAGAAAGTGGCTGCACTATCTTGGAGAAGATAGTTGCCTACGTATCTGGAAGTGACCCAATCCCAGAATCAAGCCTACGTAGTTCGTTTATATAGGAGATTAGGGACAACGGATAGTTCATTAATTGCATAACGGAAAAAACAATTAATGAAGGGAACGTTACATAATCAAAGAGAAAGATTCGTAACGTAGGAAGATATTTGGTAGTAAATGATTGAGCTCGTGTGAGGTCGCTAGTACGAGTTATTGAGCTCGGGTGAGTTCGCAAGTGCGAAGAGTTGAAGTCGAGTTATGATTAAGTTTGAGATCACGTGAGGTTGCAAGTGCGAGGAGTTGAGTTCGTAAACGAGTTTAAATAGAAGTGGGTGTAATTGACGTAGGGAAATAGGGAAATAGGGTATGTACAATAAATACGAAAAAAGGAACAACAAGAGCAATTTAATAGTTCAATCACTCAATCAAAAAATTTAAGATAATTTTTTGCAACAAGCACTAAGAAATTAACAAATGACTGTATTGATGCATAATCAATTCACAATAACTAAATGCCAAATGCCTTCCAAAAGATTAAAACTATATGAAATCATCCAGCTAGGGATGATGGGTCTGGCCTTTTGTTAGAAGATTGTTGTTGTTGATGGCGATGGAGCAATTCTAGTTCTTTATTTCGAAGTAGAAGAACCATTCTCTCATTTTCAAGTCTCATTCTCTCATTGTTGAGCTTCATTCTTTCCATCTCCCTCTCTTTTTTTGCACTAAATTTAAGCCATTTCACTCTTTGCTTCTCAAGCTCAAATGCTTGGTACTGGCAGCTCACCTTCTGCTCTTCCAATTGAAACATCCGACTCAACATCCATTGCCTTCGTTCCCAAGGAGATTTAGTCCCATCTTGAAGCACACCCACCAATTCACAACTCATTTGCTTCATCAATGGAGAACTAAACATCTCTCGTCTTTTCCTCTTTCTCGAGACCAGTTCATTCTCATCACCATTGATCTCGTGTCTGCCACCACCACTACCACCTTCAGTTTCTTCTTCATCGTCATTGTCATCTTCTTCATCTTCATTGTCATCATCGTCCTCATCCTCATCATCCACATCTACTACTTCTCGACCTCCATTCACAGTCTTTAACCCCTCCGTCTCCAGTCTGTTCTTTGGATTAGCCCCAACACTGCCATTTTCTGGTGAATGAAAACAATGTTGTTGTTGTTGATGATGAGATGACTCAGCAGCAGCCTCCAACCACTGATTCCCACCAACATTCCCACCTCCACCACCACTATTATGATAAGCACACATCTCCCTAAAGAAAAGATGCTTGGAATTGAGCAATTTTCGCACCTCTTCTTTCAATTTAGTTGTTAGGTGATCCATTGTATCAAGTAAGCTTTGGTTCTCGACAACCCTACAAGCTGTTCCCTTTCCCAATATATCATTAACCCTCTTATACCTTTTGTTCAGATCATTGAACTTATCCTCGCATTGCTGGGGTGAAACATAAAACCCCTTCTCCATCATTGCCTTGGACACTGATTTCCACTTCCCTTTCTTCTGCAAAACCACACCACCGCCTTTCTTTTTGATTGTACAACTTGTGTCATTGGCATCAATGCTACAATCATCTCCAATGTAATATACTGCCATTATAAGAAGCCTTATCATATTATCCGTCCACTTCATTCTGTGCCAAGGAGAAATTTTTTTCTTCCCATCATCTCCACCATCCTCAACATTGTATCCATTTTCATCTTCATCACTCAAATGCTGTTGTTTGGACTTGTTAGGATAAGGGTAGTTGTTTTGTTTTATAGATTGTTGAGATTTAGCTTCATGAGTAGGGTAAGATACCAATTGCTGATGGGGTTGTTGGTGATGGGGAAAATGTAATTGCTGTTGATGTTGGTGTTGATGTTGATGAAGAGGCATTTCTAAACCAAGAAGTCCAGAAGCCATACCAGGCAACATTCTTCCTGACATATCATTTGCTTCCATTCTAATAAATAAAAAAGCTCTTCAAAATCTCTAACAATGTAGCTATTAAATACAACAAAGATTTCAACTTTCAAATACCCAATAAAGAAAATTACTCTTTTCTGCAAATTTTTCTATCGATTTCACAATTTAAACGACCATTGAGGAGACCTAAAGAAATGAAGAAAAAAGACATACCCAATGTTTCTTTCTTCCGCTATTACCGTAAAAAATGGTTAACAAGGCGAAACCAATAGTGTGAAGAGATAGACCATTGAAGTGAGTTTGAACTTTGAAGTAGTAACGCGAGAGAGAGAGAGAAAAGAGCGTTGCGAGTGAAGAAAGAGAGATGATTGGAAATATATAAGGAGGGAAGTGGAAGATACTTGTTTCGGTGGGAGGTGTAGTCGGTTTTGTTTCGGCACATGGTTTTGTTCTTTAAACCCAGTGGAAATAGAAACCCACAGGATTCTGGCTTCTCAAAACTGCCTATTGTTTGCCTGCTTTAGTTTTCTGCTGGTTGGGACTTGGGCCTTCAAAACTGTTCCATAATTAACAAGTACTACTACTACTACTACAAATGAACCCTATATTTCTCATTTTTTACTCATTCTTCATCATATTGGCTTCAACTTGAATGTTTGAAATGGTGATAGTGGGAATGTGGGATACTATGAATTCAAATTTGACAAGTGAGTTATAGGAAATTTACATTTTTGGTGATGTCGAAACACATTTGGTAAGCGTTCGTTAACTCGTAGAAGTACCAAAGGCAGGCTAAAGATCGAAAGGCATGATCAGCATATCATATCGGCCGTTATGACTGTCATAATAATGTGACACGACATAAACCGTTATGACGGCTGTTATGAGTGTCGTAATAATGCGACACGACAGAAGTTCGTTATAACTGTCGTAATAATGTGATACGACAGAAATTCGATATTAATTTCTATATGGAATATAGGCATGCTAATATTCGAAGACAAGATAGGCATATAGACTGATTGTTATGAGTGTCGCAGTAATACTACATGAACGACTTCGCTTTTATTTCTATGTAGTTTTTTCTGACGACTAGAATATTACAATTAATTATCGACTAGCTATAAGCTTAACTTGCTTAAGGATTTTTCGGAGGACTAGAATTTTACAATTAATTATCGATTAGCTATAAGTTTGAGGATTGAGCTTATAAAATAAGGCAAACGGTACAAAAAAATATTAGTGTTATAGTAAAACTAAAAAATAATAGACCAGATTTTAGTAGTACAATAAAAATCGTATATGTCTGTCCACTTTAAAAATCGGTTTTCCTTGAACATTACCTAAAATGATCAGAAATGCCCACCTTTCCTTTTATCCCAGTGTGCCCCAAAACCCATATGACACTTTCATAACCCCAGGTGTACAACCCTTGCCCTTGTAGCTCAACGTAAGTAAATGATGCTGGCTAAAATAAAAGGGCACACCACTTTTCAAAAATTCAAAGTGATAGGCAAACTGAGGTTTAAGGGGTCAGCAATAACTCCAATCCAATGAACTCCGATTCCGAACAGACTGAAACCCTGGTGGAAGCGGCGCTCCGAGTTCTCAAGACGGCCGATCCAGTTCAGAAAGCTAAACTCGGTGAAACTATTGCTCAACAATGGCTTGAAGGTACCATTTCACATACATATCACCATTCTATCGATTTCCCTGTTCCAGATCGACCTGCCAGGCTTTCTAATGTAAGTTCCAAGTGTTCCAACTTCCAACACATCAATGTTCTTATTTTATGTTTTTCAAGCAAACTGTTTGATGAAATGTCTCAATGAAAATATATACAGGTTAAGCTAGTATCACCAAGTCTCATGCCAAAGCTTGGTAAAGGGGGTAGCTTGCAGAGTAGACAAGCCATTCTTCACAGTCTCGTTCATACTGAAAGCTGGGCTATCGACTTGTCTTGGGTACTTCTTAGCTTTCAACTACTCTAATCCATCTCTTTTTGTTCTATAGTTCTCATTATTTGGTTGTATTGTAGGACATTATTGCTCGTTTTGGTAAGCAAGAGTCCATGCCAATAGACTTCTTTACTGATTTTGTCAAAGTTGCTCAAGATGAAGGTCGGCATTTCACACTCCTTGCAGCTCGTTTAGAACAATTGGGTTCTTATTATGGTGCTCTTCCTGCTCATGATGGGCTTTGGGACTCTGCAACGGCAACTTCAAAACAGCTGTTGTCGCGCTTAGCCATCGAGCATTGTGTTCACGAGGTGAGGTGTTTTAACTTTATCATGTCTTCTTAATATAGTTAACGCATAAATGAACTTGGTTGTGTAGTTTAATTGTGTTGAAATTATAGGCTAGAGGACTTGATGTGCTACCTACAACCATCTCTCGGTTCCGCAATGGAGGTGATGATCGGTCTGCAGATTTGTTGGAGACTGTTGTGTACCCCGAAGAGATCACACATTGTGCTGCTGGCGTCAAATGGTTCAAATATCTTTGCTTGAGGTCTAAAAACAGGACATTGAATCCTAGCTCCTGCATAGAACTTGGGAATGATGAGGCAGGTGAAAGAGAAAGCGTGACAAGAGAGGAGGAAAAAGGAAACATGGAACCAACAACTGAAAATGATGGTAGTAATGAAATTGAAGAAGTAATTCAGGCATTTCATGCAACCGTAAGAACATACTTTAGAGGACCACTGAAGCCTCCTTTTAACGAGAAGGCCAGGAAAGCTGCTGGATTTGGTCCTCAATGGTATGAACCTCTTGCTATCAAAGGAACCTCATCAGTATAACAGCTTTTCTTTACATGTTTGTACTCATGATTATGTTAATCCAATGTTCTAGTTGTTCTTTGCTCTCCAGTTTCATATCCCTCTTTGCCGAGGGTCTGAGTTTAAATGTTCTATAGATCATACAGGAATATAAGGCCTTTGGACTAATTAAAGATTATTAGTTCATGCACTGTGGTTACCTTATTATACCAGCAACTCTAGCATGAGTTTTATTGTTAAAATATAACTGAAAATGAAGTGTTTGTAGTGCCTGGTAGAATGGGTAGTCAGTGCGGAACTTAGCTGACATTCCAAAATTACAGATATTTGCCTATCGGTTGACCTTGATGGGTGAATCTGGGTTGAGTTTTGCACATCATACTGCCGTTTAGTGTTTAGTCTAACCTTTATAATCCCCAATCTTAGGAAAAAAATTTATTGAGACTGGATCTGCAATATTTTGCTTTGTACACTTCAGAGTTCAGAGCCCTGCTGCCCTGGTTCAAATAATTCATAACTTTCAGATGGTTCATGGTTCAGTTGACTAGAATCCTGATTGGAATCTACTGGGTAGTGTCTATGTTACTATGTATGTGAATAAACTCTAAGCAAAAATAAACATCATCAAGATATGGCAGTATGGCGGCGCACCACCAAATGCGCACAGGACCACAAAGGTTACTGGGGAAAATTGACTTTAAAGTTAGGAAGACACAATAGCTGAAGCTAACAAAACTCATGCAAGCTGAAAGACCAAGACAAAATGGGCTGACAGACGTCAGAAGGACAACAAGACCCAGGGCACCCCCAGTTCATAACAGGGGCATCTGTGCATCTTTCACGGGAAAAAAGAAAAACTCTGCTTCAAATCCTACACGACAATGAACTGGAATTGGATGGGCCAAGGTAGTTGTTCCATTTAATCTTAAAATGATGGTAGTAAATGGAGTACGGACATCACTTTGCATTCAACTATTACATTGTGGATAAGTTGGTGTATTATCTTGTAATACCCCATGAATCTGAGCTGTTTGAGACTCGAGGATGCACACATTATTTGGCACAGATGGTAGTGTAGTAACGTAGTCTTTTGTGGTTGCACCCAACTTAAGCAAGGTCCCATCTTGAACGGTATGGTATGTTAGTTGTGGAGCTTCACCCTAGTATCATTGGGGAATGGGCACCTAATAAGTTTCATATCCAATATCCATACATACCTGTATGGAACTCAGGTTACATATTAGTTTAGGAAATGACACACGGTCATTATACTGATGAATATTTTGACTTGTCGGAATTTACATGCATGACAGGAGCATATTACAGTATATAGCAATTTAGGAGCTGAAGAATAACTTCAACGAGCTTTATTCCACACTTTACAATGTCCCTCGGGGGAAAAAATCAGCCGCAACTCATTATTCAAAGGAGTACAGGGAAACCAACCTCAACAAGATAGCCAAGTACACAAGGCATCTATTCAGTTAATCACTCTGAGCCTAAATGAACAAAAATATGTGAGCAGAGACTAAAGCATATGTCGATTAAGTCCTCTCAAGCTGCATCCCACAAAGGAGTGTTCAGGTAACAGCTTCCCGGTTTTAATAAGGTCCAAAGCTTTGAAATAACTCTATTTGGAGAGAAAATAGCACCCCCAGCTCAAACCTTCACATTGCCCTTGCGTTTCCTTGAATGTTTAATCACAAGAGAAGTCTTCTGATATCACTGAAATTCAGGCGTAAGGCAGAAAGGAAAGAACCTGCAATATATATGGGCAGCTAAGTAAGTTGCCTGAAACTACGCAGAAAGAGCTAAGGTTTGGGCCTGTGATTGGGTACATTTTAATGGTCCAACAATAATAATTACGAGGCAAAATGATCCAAAATGTACATACTTCCGACTTTGCCATCATAAACACGGTGATCCGCTGATAATGTTAGGTTCATTTTGTTAACAACTGCAGGTTTCTCTATCCCTGAAGAGAAAAGTGAATCATATAACATAGTTTACAAGAAGGGTTACACTATAAGGTGACATTATATGTAAAGAGGTTATTACCATCACTGTCGACAACAGGTTCAACAATCTTGTTGCCTCGACCGACAGCAAGAATGCAGGCCTGCAAGGAGAAGAGAGAGTTATAAACTTATAACATAGCTGAAGACAAAAGGAATCAAAGATACGCTTATGTGATTGTTTGCCAACTCATTTCTTGTCAATGGGGAACAATTGGTTAAACATGAGAAGGCAGTGTTTACCGAATTACTGCTCAATTGAGCAATCATTGGCCATTATTTTATTTTACTTTTGTTGAGAAGTCATCACCGGCCATTATTCATATAAATGGTATGTGTATTGGAGGTTGATCAGTCCTGTTGAACTGTTGATCACAAACACTACTGGGACCTGTTGTGTGTATTGTGTGAGAGCAATCCTGACATAGATAACAAACTACATACCTGTGGGGGATTTATGATTGCACAAAATTGGTCCACAGGAAACATTCCCAGATTTGAAATGCTGCATAAAATGTGTAACAAACATACATGAATTTCATGAGAGGACTGGTTGTTCATATCTATCAAAAAACTTTGAGGCAGTGACGATATATCAACCTGAAGGTGCCTCCTTGAAATTCATTAGGTGTAAGCTTTCCAGTTCTTGCCTTTTCAGCCAACTCTTTGACCTGAAATGAGAAAACCATGAGAAGATTAAGCAGCATACTCTAAGCATTAAATACCACTCGATTCTAAACCTGATTAACATTGGTGACAGTGGCTCAAAACTATATGGAAATTATTAACCCCGATACCTCCCCCTTCCTCCTGTTTCTCATTGAAGGCACATTTTAGTATAAAGAAGATATCCTGTCCACCATTAATTTAGGGTTTATATACCCCTACCAGATTTATATCCAATCCAAGAAGAAAACCATAAAAAGATATAAACCCTAAAGGAATGATCTATAACTCTAAAATGGGTGATCTATAAACCCTAAAAAATGATCTATGAACCCTAAATCCTAACCTTAAATCCTAAATCATAAACCCTAAATCCTAAGAAACTGTTCATGAAGTCCTAACTTATAATTCTGGTAGGGGTATTTATACACAAGTATTTTAATGAGATCAAGGATAGGATTGTTAAACCACATTGACTCAAATCTAATGAAAATATATATATGTTGCCCCCCTCCTAAATCTAAACACATATGCCAAAATCTGACTGGCTTCCTGGGTCATACAATGAACTTTCCAACTGTCACCACCAAAATCAGTTCAGTCAAGATCTTTTCCCAAACAATTGGTTCTGAAGAAGAAAAGAACATAGACTAACAAGCTCAAAACATATCATTGCAACTAAGATGTCCTATGGCATTCATCAGTCATCACTCAATAATAATTTTGCCCATCCATCAATACCTCTGACGAGATTGCTGATATGGTCTTTTGATCCGCATTCTTCACAATTGGTGTCATCAAGCCCTGTGTTCAGAATTTATTAGATGACATCAAGGTGGCCAACCTATAATTTATGCAAAAAACAATTGCTTAGACTGAAATACCTTTTCAGTAGCCACTGCAATAGATATGTCAACAGAATCACTAAAAACAATTTCTCCTTTGATAACATCCCAGTAAGCTGCAAACACAAAATAATAACTAATCATGAGTTGTTTTATACAAACCAATGATAACAATATCATTTTCAAAAGTTACTATTTAAAAGGATTTTGTTCCTTCATACACATAATGTTTCCCTTGTTATTCATCTAGTTTCAACCGTTTTCGTGGAGACTCAATATGCAGTAAGCTACAACAACATATTAATGTTGCAATGTGGTGAATGGAATATAAGAAATATAATAAATGACAGTAGATATAGTACGAAAAGTTGAGCATCAGATATCCTTAAAGTTATATATATTCAGCTAAATTTCTATCATTCGACAGTATTATTGTTGAATTTGATTCACTTTGTCACCAGTTCTAGCACTAGGACTATAGCTGTGTTAAAACTTTATAATAGATATTTGAAATAAAAACAATCAGGCAAGTTAAGCATGAGTTAATGTGAACATTCAGAAGCACTATACAGAGTTAAAGAGCTCATACAGCACCATGAAAAGAAAGAAGACCAACATATTTATTTTAGTCCACTAATATTTTCCATCAAATTTATTACCATTTGCTGCTGGTACATTTCTCAGTGCAATTGCAACGGCTTTGATGACAATATCATTTACTGAGACTTTAACATTATGCTGTTCTGCAGTCAAAGAGACATGGAAAGAGTAAATGTATAGTTTACCGAAACTCTCACTGAATTTAACTAAGGGGTGTTTAGTCTATCAAACTCCTATACCTTTAAGTTCCTTTCTGAAAGCTAGTAAAGGGTCCAAGATAACATCTGAAAAATAACATCACACTTTTAAGTTGTTGATAGAGTTGATGACATATTTCAATATTCTAGTCTATAAAGTAGGCGAACCTGAAGATAGATATAGATGTGGTGTATTCTGTTTTGATTCCAACAAGCGCCTCGCTATCACCTGCGTCATTCAATATAGATATAGATATGCACCTATTAGTATATGAGGAAAAGTATCCCTTTAGAATAACACAATATAAAATGATTAGCTTTCTGCTTCACAACCCAATTACTATAAATTGATAAGTTTTACACTCAAATTATCTAGTTAAGTTGATTAAAGAGCATGTTTTGACTTTTGAACAACAACCTTAAATATCGGAGAAGTAAAAAGTCCTAAAAATGTGCATAGAGATACCATCATCCTAGAAATTGAACTGATAAAAGTACACAGAAAATAAACACATTAGGTGGCATGTCCCTTTGACAGAATTAAACTTGTCGTTGAGATATTTCCAACTCGAATTCTTTGCACATGCTCCTAATTAAATTTCTAAGATGCATGAGTTGAGACTTGAGACTCACTCTCACGTCTCAACTTATATTTAACCAATAACCAAGATAGAGAGCAAGCATATAGAACTGAAAAATAAACTAGAACCTCACATTGTCTTGAAGTTCACTTATTACAGACAATGATGCCTTCCCTATTACACTCACAACTGGTGAATAGTTGTAAGTGGGACAATGGTAATCATATTTATTATTTAATAATAATAATAATTCAACACTGATACGATAAGTAGTAAAGTACGCAACAAATTTTGGAAATTATGATGAACCTGCCTTTCGAATTTGGGTATTGGGAAGATCTTCATGACTATCAGCATCGTGTGAAAAGGAACTTGATTTAGACGGTGATACTGAAGTAAAAACTGGTGCAGTTGGAAGTGATGCAGGTTTTATTGCTTTTGATGTTTGTGAAGGTCTTGAAGATCCTTTTCCAGACTTTAATGCAGCTAAAACATCTCCTTTCAGAAGCGTACCACGAGGACCTGTTGCCTTTAGAGAAGATGCATCTAATCCAAATTCTGCAATGAGCAACTTAGCTGATGGGCTGATCCTAGAAAAACTGCTTGACTGAGCTCTATCTACATTATCAGCATTTTGATGAATTGATTTGTCCCCCTTTTCTTCTGAAACCCTGCCAATACTAGACGGGATCTTTTCTATGTCATCTGGATCCTCAACCTGCAAATCAGAAGTAAACGGCCAGATCCCACATGTTAGCTAAAATAGGTTACAAGCGATGTTACAACAGAGACAAGGACACTGTAACATGGGAATGCAAGCAGATATATTTGTATGCATTCCACACAGTAATTAAGACAGACTATAAACTTATCATTTAGGATATCAGCTCGCACGTATAAATGCAATATTCTCACAGAATTGGCAGACAGAAGAAAACACGTCTGACTCAAGCAGTCTCTGCCTACAAGCACTAGTCAGAAGAAAGAAAACGGAAGCAAGGGTAGATAGGCACTATTAAACTCACTGTTATTGCAATAGGTTGTCCCACAAGAACATCCTTGGAGCCGTCTGGTGCTAGTATCTTTGCCAGGTACCTACATATCATGACATGCAACGAAAACTAGATCTCCTGAGTTCAACTTTTTGTCTTAAGTCCAGCAGAATGAGCATAAGAGTTATGTAATAGTCCAACAAACACCCAATAAGTTTACTGTAAACATAAATGGAACTCAAAATCAAGGTGACTAAGAACATAAAATGTAATATGCTGTTATGCAATTACAGCAGCAAGCTTGGTTAAGAAGATGTCTACATGATATGGAAAACAAAAAACAGTCAAAATATTTGAGTGACATAAAAAAAAGAGTTGAAAACATTTATCACTCGGCTTTACTCCAAAAAATTCATATAGAAGGTGAAATCAATAAAAATTATAACGAATCTTCTTATTGTGAAGCCAAAGTACAAACTCAGCTCTATAAAGTAGATAGAAAAGTTACCCTTCTTCAAGACTTTCATACTCGAGAGTAGCTTTGTCTGTCTCTATCTCACATATTACATCACCAACTTCTATCTGCAAGATGAGGTACCAATCAGAGGGGAAACAGTGGTGAATACTAATAGTCATAAAATTATATATAACTGACCTTATCCCCTTCTTTCTTCCTCCATTTTGCAATGTTGCCTTGATTCTGCAATGTAAATTGGAAAACTCAGCCTCAGCCTGTGGATGAAATGACAAAGAGAAGGGAGAAAAAAAAAAGTATACTAGTTGTTCTAAAGTTCTTACCATGGTTGGGGATAGGGCTGGCATGTCTAACACAATATGCACAGGAAGCTCTGCAATAATAAAAAAAGATCACTTGCAAAGTGGTAGAAATAAAAATTCTTATTCACCTGCGATTGCAACCAATTGCTCCCACTAGAGACCGTACTACCAAGGGAAAGCTTTTTTTTATTAAGTAAGAGGAACCAATGCCATTACATCAATAAAAATCCCAGACAAAACCACCCAGTGCCCCTTAAATCTATGCATTGTAACAAGAGACCCAGAATGCATAATTGGCAAATTTTACTAAATGGAAAAATGGGTGGTAAAAGGTTGTGCCCTTGAGCAGAAATGGGCAGAACTGAATGTGCTGCTAAAGATGGATCATCAAAGAAAATAATCATAATCATAGTGCATGGTCAAACATCTTATTCAGCTAAAGGAGTTTGATTGTTGCATACAATTATATACAGTAATTAAAAGTTGGCAACATAGACTTAAACATCAATGAAACTGGTAGGGGTCAGCCTAACCCCAGCTTAATTCTTAAAAAAAAAAAATTTGGCAACATGTAAAAAATAATATCAAATTATCCATCAATCTTAATATCTGAACATGTAAATGACACAAACAAATAATATGCATGACACTCATTAAAAAATTATGTTTGATATTTGCCAAGAAATGGGATCCAAAATCATACCAGCAGATGAAATTTGAGTTCCTGCATCTTGATGGGTTGATTGTTCTTCCTTAGAGACTGAACCACTTGTAGCTGGAAGATTTTTTATGTCATCTAGGTCCTCAACCTTGTAAAATCAAAGAAGTTTGCAGCACATGAGTAAACAAGACCCCCACTACATGTTAGTTCTGAATGAAGAAAAATCATGCAGGCACAAGTACATCACAGGAATTTTATTTGATCAGATGATTTAAGATTAGTTAATCCAAGTTTATTTGCATTAACGTCATACAAAAAAAAATCTTCTGCTTTTGTAAAGCATCTACAGAACTTACAGTGATTGCGATAGGTTGTCCCACAGAAACATCTTTCGAGCCTTCAGGTATTAAAATCTTAGCAAGAAACCTGTAGAATGTTCAACCAGAAATATATTAGAAATGATAAAAGGTATCTCAGAACATCAATAATCAAGTTTGAGGGTTTCAGCACAATTACCAACGTTTAGTGATATGTATATATGACTTATGAGTATATACAACTAACTACATATACTCCAAAAAAAGGAAGTAACTAAAATCAGTATGACACTTCAAAATATGATATCCCAAAATATATGGACTCCCAAAAAATGGTATAAATCACCTATACATCGCTGGAACTCAACAATCCATCCTCATAAAAGAAAATAAATGGGTACAAAGAACACTGGATGAAATCATCTATAAATATCGGAATCTGGTACACAGAAACCGAAATATATTGCCGACATATCGGATTGGGACACAGGAAGCAAGCTAGAGAGCTCTCTACTTTCCAGTATGTCACTGAAACTGTTAAAGCATATAAGAATACAATGCATTCAGGTTGCATCAGATAGTTTGTTTTTACAAATTCAGAGTATATCTTATATCTACAGAAACTCACTTCTTTGTGTTGAAGCGCAAGAAATGCACATGTGTGCAAGTAGACAAAAAAAAGACTTACCCTTCTTCAAGACTTTCAAACTCGACTGTAGCTTTGTCTGTTTCTATCTCACATAGCACATCTCCCACTTCTATCTGTTAGATAATGTAATAGTCACTAAAATTAATTCAGTTTTCATACTATGAGGAAGGTTTCCTCTAAACTTTTGTATGGCATAAACTTTAAAATGTGATAAATTTATGTACTAGTATATCAATATTCAAATTACCTTATCCCCTTCTTTCTTCCTCCACTTTGCAATGTTACCTTGGTTCTACAAGGAAGACATAGATACAACCTTAGAAAATGACAGTTACAAAAGAAAATCCAGCATGACAATCAGTAGCAAAAAGTTCTAAATAACGACTTCTTTTAATCACTTACCATTGTAGGTGACAATGCCGGCATTTCCAGAACTGTATGTGAAGTAGGGTCTGCGATAACACAATGCACACAACATGTATGGCTCAAGCAGATAAATCCTTTGCTCATTGACTTAAAAAAGAAAATATAGCCTTATATACAAATTTCTAAAGGATAAAAAAAACCTTGCCATATTTCATTGAAACCAGTTATATAATAACCTTAAGTAATGGAGAAATCATTTCGATTAAGTACAAAACAGACAGGAGATCTAACCAGAAGAAGAAAAGTAGCGTACTCCAATTTGCAACTGCCCAAAAGAAAACACTAGATAAGACACTTTCCTTAGTGAATGATTAATCATTAGAAGTTGCAAAACCTAAGTTAGAGAAGACAAGGACATAGTTGACTGTACATCCAAAGAGTATCTACCGAACTAATTTCAAAAGGTCTGATTGAAAAACTCTAGATTAATGTGAGGAAAATATAAAAAGTGTGAGGAAGATGTGATAGGTGTATTCTTCAATTAAGGAGTGTGATTATTACTAAGCTGTAAACACTAACCTTGAGGGTCAAAGATCTGTCATAGGCACCATTGACCATCGCTAATGATACAGGCCTGAAATTGAAACAAACTAACAAATTAGAACATGCACACTAGTTCGTAGGAAAATTTCACAAAATCCTCTTTGTAACAGGGAATTATAGAAATAAAACTAAGCTTGATAATCTGGACGAACTCAAAAAATTAGTTATGGAAAGAATCAACCTTGACAATATTCCATCACTAATACGCTCTACAAAGGTATTTTGCACATTGACCAAGCTGCAGTAAGAAGCTCAGGATTACAACATAGAAAATAATTATAGAATGAAGTAAACTGTATAAATATAGAGCTTTACGGAGATTCATAGTCATAGCATGAAACGGAAAACTCAATGAATCTTTTGTAGTTGTCAGTGGCAATAAAGATTCTACGGGATTTTGATCAAGTTAGATAGTGAGACAGCCTACCAATACAAAATCAAAGCCCTCCAAACACTTGTTTTTTCTATCTAATTCCCTATCTAACTTTTCCACAAAGAAAAAGAAAAACAATGTTCATAATGATGAATCTGGTAGGTTCACATTCAAATAAATTCAAAATAAAACCTTAACTACTGAAGCAAGAAGCTATTACAATATTTTGCTATAAATTTTTTTGCCTAAACAAGTCTAATCACAAAAGTTTAAAACATGTAGAAATGTATGGAAACTAAGGTTTTTTTTCTTCGCCATAAAAAACACACTTGAAAGTTGAAACCAATAAGTCATTCTAGTTAGCTAAACGAACAATCCCTCAAACAATCGAATTCTTGCTTTATGAAAAGTAATGATCTTGCTTTATACAACATTCATATCAGATATATTAATATTAAGCCGATTCAACATACTTAAATCAAATTGTTTGGCTTGGATTCCAATTGATCATCTATTTGTATTGAATTCGTTAACATAAATCAGTCAACAACTCATATAGAGATAAGAGAAATTTAAAAGAAAAACAGCAAACAAGAAGAAATGCGAGAAGTACCGTGAGAGAGATCTAGAAGTGGTGAAATGGCGATATTTAATGAAGGAACAAGTCCGAGAGAGAACCAGATGACGAAGCCGACAGGACGCCATCGAATCCCAATCTGTCTATCTCTCTGTAAGGAAATCAAAGGAAAGAGAGAGAGAGAGAAAGAAAGCAATCTATGTGACTATAACCGAGCCGACTCAGACAAATTTTGATGTAGATGCTGCACTCGTCTCGTTTGAGAAAAAAAAAATTCAAGCAGAGCAGAAGAAGGTCGAGAAAGCAAGTTCAGTAAACGCACGCCTCTTGGTCCCGGACTCCCGGGTTTCAACTCCTGAATATTTTCTTTTATTTGCGTCATTGACTCATTTCTGTTAATTTATGTAAAACTTTTTCAACTAATTAAAACAATGCCTTTTTACAAAATTACAAATAAATAAAGAGTTGCCAAAAATATTCACCAAATCACCAAGATCCATCTAAAAGTAACGACTACGAGTAGTCCGATTTTGTAGATAAACACTTTTTGCCTGTCTACGAGACAACATTTTTTTATTGGTCTATGTAGGTTAATAATCTAATAAATAATTAGAATAATTATCTAATAAATAGTTAATAAACAGTTATTACATACGTGTACCAATAAACAGTATGACTTTATTTTGGTTATTTAAAAAAAAAAATTATAATGGATAATAACTTTTATGGAGAGACTCAGAAAATATATTTCCACCATGCCCTACGGTGTAGTTGCATGCACAATATCACAAACTCAGGATTGTGATGCTTAATGAGTTTAAACCTGCTTATTTGGCTTATTATCAGCAGTATCAAATGACATCACAATGATAAATATGGAGTCACCTCACCGCCAAAAAAAAAACTTAAGATGCCATGGCACCATGGCACTATGGCTGCACTATGCCATGTCACAGTTTTAGGGTCAAATTTTGAAATACACACATAAAAGAAAAAAAAACAACCCACTGAGCCTCACACCCAGCAATGGTAGAGCCACTAGCTCTTTCAGGATATTCAACTACTCCCCTAAAAATTACAAGTCAAGTAACCTTTACACTCAGTAATGAACATGACTTCAAAAAAAAAACCAAAAAATAATGAACATGACTCAGTGAGTGAGAATAGTACAACCTACCTTTAGAAGTTACTGTGACAATGTATTATAAACCATCTGAGAACACCACAATATTATAAATGAAATTAATAGCCTGAAATGGCTAACAGGAATACAACACATGTCCTAAACGGAGAACCCAGTATCCCTTAAAGAAACAAAAAAAAAGGAGGGCTTCTTCCTTAGTCTTCCATAGTCCTATGACAAACGCGGCTGCTCCCATCACCACCATCCTCCAGCAACACTGCAGTAACATTAAACTTGGCCTTAATTAAGGTTTGCTGCTTTCTTGGGTATAAAATATAAATATAATATTACAAACTTCATAGCCACCAGTGAATATCTATGCCTGCCAAAACATACTACATTATATATGATCCACTATAACAGTATATGCCCTTAAAAGAATCAGACCTCCCAATATAAGAACACTAAACAACAACTAAATGTCTCTTTAGCTTGTTGCAACTGGTTTTGCAATCGCCTTCTTGACCGCCTCGGCATATGTCCTGTGCTGATAAGTAAGGGTTGACTCCAGCAAGTCCCACAGTGAGGTCTTAGGGTTCCAACCTGTGCACACAAGAACCATGTCTCAATGTTTTGAAATAATACAATACAAATTGTGAAAGTTGAGGGGCACAAGGACTATCTTTCAATGTTATGAAATAATACACTACAAATTGCAAAAGTTAAGGGATGAGAACAAGTACCCAGCTGCCTATTAATTATTGTCATGTCTGGAATTCGCTTATCACTATCATCATACCCTTCACCATAAAATTCTTTGGAGCTCACATCGACCGTAGGTACCTCCAAAGCAGTTTCTCCGCTTACCTTGGCATACACCTGCAGAAAGCACGATTATGTTTTTAAAACCATAGAGATACAAAAAGTAAATGCACATCATGGCAATAATGATGATAACTTCAGTTCTGGTTCACGTACCTCTGACATCATTTCTGCAAGTTGCTTCACTGTTACTTCATTGTTAGGGTTGCCCACATTAAAGATATGACCATTGGCCCTAGCTGGGTTTTCCTGAGAAAATAGTTAATCAATAGATGAGATCCTTTTACAGTCACAAAAGAGAATGAAAACAATGAAGAATGGTTTGTTCACTTACAATCATTAAATGAACAGCTTCAATAGCATCCTTAATGTAGACAAAAGTCCTTTGGGACAGGCCTCCGTCAACAAGCTTAAGTGGCTCACCTCGTAAGAGATTCTGGAGATGGAAACAACACAAAAAACTGTTTACAGAGCACCTTAACAATCAAAATATTGGATCCTAAGCTACATAAGATATAAGCTTACATTACTAAAGCATGCCAAAACCCTTGGCACACCCTCACTTGGACCATCAACACCAGGAATGAAATCCATTCGTGGACCAATCCAGTTGAAAGGCCTCACAATTGTAAACTCAAGCCCATTTTCTGCTCCTTCGGCTGTAATTAGTATGAATGTCAGACAAAATATGTTGAAGATCATGCTAATAAAATGGTCTCTCGTTCAGGTGTCAGTTACCATAAATCAGTCTCTCAATAAGCTGTTTTGCACATGCATAAGACCACCTTTGCTTCTCAATAGAGCCAAAAATGCATGGAGAAGTTTCTTCATTGAGTACATAAAATTCAGGATCCTATTTCATCACAAACAAAGTTGCAAAAATGAAAGTTACGAATAAACAATAAAGTTCCAAGAACTAAAAGATTTATAACCTAACCAGTTTCTGTTACTATAACAGTAAAACATTCAGATACTACTTTGACTATATTTATAAGAGTGCAAAAGTGTTAATGTGACTTTTAAAATTTATCATATAACAGACCTCCACAACAAGCTTAAACATATATCTAGTATGGCATAATGCAACGATTACAAGCACAGCTGTATAAAGATGTCTAGCAAAGTACAACGTAGACAATGAAGTTCCAGAAATATGGGATGGGCAGTCACCCAGCTGCTTGAAATAAAATAAAATATAATCTTGGTATAATTAGACCTCTACTGACATTGAAATTGACTGACAAGTGACCCCTCTACCATGCTGTAAATTAACCCAACATAACCCAGATATGCAGCCAGCAGTGATTTGCACTGCACAAAAGGATAACCTAAAAATGACTAAAATGAAAGGGTGGGAGATAATAATGTAATTGTCATGTTATTCGCCATGAAATGGCATCATCAGTTCTGAGGGGAAATAATGAAACAGCATCCATCCAGTAGTAGTGTGAAAAACAACATTCAGATGGACATAACTATAACAACCTCCTCCAGCTCATTTAATCTCAAATAGAATAACTCAGAAAAGCAAATATAGGTACAAACGTCCAGTGCAAACGTTCAACTTACTTAGTTCATAAGCTTATCAATAGAATTAGACTGCACTTAACACTGATCCAAAATTTAACGTTGAGCTGCTTAACAGATTCTCCATCTTAGTTTGGATTAAATTATAATAAGTGATTAATAGATGCTTTACTTTAGATGCTTCTGCCAATTCAATATGCTGCAGCATATGCTGTCCCCACTTCAGGTAAGCATTTAGAAACAGAGCATTTGCAATGAAACACTCTTCTGGAAGAGATATCAATCGTTGCAAGGCTTCCGTTTCCTACCCATACTTTAATTACTTCTATACACTAAAATATTTGGGCTCACTACCCAAAATTGTGTACAACCTATTTATCCCTATTATTATGTACAGTGTAATCAACATAAAATTGCACCAACATGTCACCATCAGTGGGAGTTCCAATCAACCTCTTCTATTTGCTATAAAATATAAATACTCTAGGCTCCAAGGAGCTATCCAATGTCAAACGGATCCTTAGCAACCTAAGGAACAATCTCACACACAGTGACGCAGAGAATATATATCCTACTATAGAACTATCTATAAATTTGATCTACAAAGTATTCATGAAACAACCAACAAAAGACCAAATCACTAATTTGCCATAACAAAGAGCTTATATACATCATATACAACAATGGGCCAATGGCTTCGATGCAAGAGGTCAATAATTTCCCAAAAATAATACCTGGCGTAAAGGATGATCCTTGGGAAGAAAGCTTCCAATTGTTTTCCCATAAACTTCACAAGTAGAAAAGTGAATGAGACGCTTGTTATTCTCAGAACAATACTTAACCTGCAAGAAACATCAATTATCAACATTCACATTCACATGTCAAAATCCATCAATCTCACATTCTCACTCAAATTTCCCAAACAAATTGACAGATCCACTTAATCAAACATTTCAATTACTTACAACAGGCAAAGCATCGATGAAATTGCTGTAAATTGTATCAAGTGGACGAGTATTGTAATCAGCCGGAGTACAAATCGCCGCAAGATTGATTGTCTACAAAACAAGAAAAACGAAAAACACACTACATTAACAAGATCCAAAGATTATGAATTAGAATGGCGTAAAGAAGAAGGACAAGAAAGCAAACCAGATCTGCCATCTTAATGAGTCCTTCGAGGCGCGAATCATGCTTGATGTTGATTCGATGGAACTGGATCCGATCTGCCCAAAGTTGATTCGAGCTTTCCAAAAGATGCTTGATCTTGTCGTTGTAAACATCAACGGCTAAGATCTTGTGCAATGTTTCTTCGAGTAGTTTTTCACAAAGATGAGATCCAATGAAACCTCCAGCACCTATCATGCAGATTGTTAATGTCTGAACAGGCTTTCCATCAAGATCTACTCTCGCCATTTTTCAAGAAAATTCTCGCTTCTTCGATGTTCTAACGTGCGCCGGGGGTTGAAGAAGAATAGAAGATGAAGATGAAGAAGAAGAACGCGGAATAAGAAACAGAGAGAAATAGAGATTAGAGAGAGAGTGGAGTGATGCAAAAGAAAGGCTATCGTTCGAAGAGAGAGAGACAGTTGGAGGGTATTTAATCTAGTGGACGTTAATATGCTGACGTGGAGTAAAATTGGCTACTGTAGGTCCACTTGTGAGCTGTACCGTGCATGTACCTGGCTTAGGTGTTAATGGCTTAATGCTTGTCGGTCCGCGTAACGTGATTGAGAAAATATAAACCATGATCACCTACACCTGCGTGGTGATTTTAATTAAAACACCACTACCACCGACATAAGGAAATTTGAAATTTGTGTAGGGCATTCATTCATCTGAACTTGCATTTTGTTGTTTTGTTTCGTTTGCAGCTGGATGGTTCTCTTCTTATTTGGTTGATTTGCGTCATTTTTTACATTAGGCACGAAACCAATTGGTTGGTGCCGGGGGGTTGAACTTGGGTCTTCTTCGATATCATCAATGGAATGGAATGGACCTGTTCCTTATTACGTTCCTTTGCATACTTTGGCAGTTTGGCTCATAGGTTAGGTAGAAGTGTAGAACTTATTAGTAGGACTTAGGAGCCTCATTTGGGGTATTTGTGTTTTGAGTTCTTATCTTTGTGCTTTGGCATTTATTTGTAGAAACCATACTTTATTTCCATATTAAGCTATTGATCACATTGGTGATGTGATATTAAGAAACGCTATAGCCATATATTTATTATTAATAGCTCATCACAATATCACATGACTAAATGAAAAAATTGTTATCCACTTCTCCTCCACCACTGTGCGTACAACTATGCTAAACATTAGCTATTTGTGGCATTTCAAAGGACGCTTACATGGTTTAAGGATTTTATGGATGCAGATTTCAGTTGCTTTCCTACGTTAATTACCCCATTATTTAATTAGCTAACTTTTTGTACTACCCTTAAAAGTGCAATTCCTTCACATGATAATGTCACATTGATTTATTGGACTATTTTACATGACTTTTTTTTTAAAAACAAAAAG
>JABWDY010020997.1:3090-19896 GCA_013358455.1 Thalictrum thalictroides | reverse complement strand
GATGCATTATCTCATCCTGGTTGGAAGCAAGCTATGGAGGAAGAGTTAGCTGCATTGTACTCTACAGAGACATGGGTTCTTACTGCTCTCCCTCCTGGGAAGAAATCTAGTGATTATTCTTTTATCAAAAATCGGGGTGTGACAGTCGACTAGTGGGTAATTTAATATATGCCACTATTACTCGCCCTGATATCTCTTATGCAGTAAGTATGGTGTCTCAGTTTATGCAAGCACCACGTGTTCCGCATTATCATGCAGTTATCCATATTGTTCGTTATCTTAAGAATTCTCCAGGTAGTGGGTTAGTGTATCGAGCACATGGACATCTAGATGTGATTGGGTATACTGACTCTGATTATAATTGTGATGTATCAAATAGGAGATCAACCACAGGATACTGCACCTTCGTAGGTGGTAACCTAGTGACTTGGAAGAGCAAGAAACAAACCGTGGTTTCAAGGTCTAGTGCTGAGGCCGAATATCGAGCTATGGCTCAAGCTACATGTGAGTTGATATGGATCCGAAATTTGTTGCAAGAATTGGGGTTCTCTGTGAAGATGCCTATGCCACTTTATTGTGACAACCAAGCTGCTATTCACATTGCTTGTAATCCTGTCTTCCACGAGAGAACCAAACACATCGAAGTGGATTGTCATTTTGTTAGAGAGAAAGTGATCTCCAAGGAGATTTGCACTCCTCATGTTTCCTCTCAAAATCAGTTGGCGGATGTCTTCACCAAACAGGTTACACCTGCCATTTCAAAGTTCTTATGTTCCAAGCTGAACATGTCTGACATGTATGCTCCAGCTTGAAGGGGGGTGTTAGTTTATATGTATGTATTATATATGTATATGCCTAAGGGTATTTCTGTAATCAATACAGTATATATAGATCAGCAAGTAACAGGTAAGAGCAAGGTGTGTTTTTCCTATTTTTCTTCAACTCTGTGTCTTCTTCTTCATCTCTCTTTCTCACTCTTTACTGTATTGTATGGTAATAATGATCTCTCTAATCAATTAACACATAACAATGATAAACGTAGAATTGCTATTGAAGATGTTTTAGAGATGAAATTCATGGTGAAGATTTTAGTTCTAGAGAGAGAAAGATACTTATAGAAGAGAGAAAATGGGAAGATGTTTGAAGAAGTTGTTTAATAACCATTAGATCTAATCTAATGGTTATATCTTAGTGAATGGTTAGGATTACATCTAGGGATTAAATGATGTGGAATATATGGTGATTGGGTTTATGCTTAGTAATAGAAGTTAAATTAAGAGAGGCTATTTTAGTCAATATAAAAGATACACTGGTCAATGGCTTGGTTGACCGGCTTCAAATGAGAAAATGGGGGTATCTCTAAGAGTTTTCAAAACAGGGGGTATTTCAAAGAGTGTAAACTTTTGTGGGGGCAATCTCAAAATAGCTTTATAACTTATAGTAACTACCTATAAAAACAAATATCATTTTTTATAAGCTTTTCTAGGCCATTTTATAAAAACAAACAAGGGGCAATCTCAAAGAGTGTAAACTTTTCTAGGCCATTTTATACTAAAAAATCTTATAAGCCCATAACTACCTATAAAAACAAACATCATTTTTTATATTTCTGCAGTTCTAATGAAGTAATGAGTAACGACCACTTTAATTGTAGGTTGCCTGTAGTACAGGCACCTTTGATGTAATATCGTTTTTGAATGAAATAGAACTATGATATACATTTGATTTTTGGGTAAATATTTTAAAAAACAAGTACTTCAGGTCTCATTCCTTTCCTTTCTAAATGCTAAAAGTTATACATCTTTTTCCAAATTCCGAAAAAACATTATCAAAATAAAAAACCAACTCATGTTTAACTTTTGTTTAAGAGTTGGCAAAGGAAACAACAACAATATATGCACTGATCCTTGGGTTCCAAATCTTTTGTTTAAAAATCCTTTTGGTCCTATACCACCAAATGCTCCTACTATGGTTTCTGACTTAATTGATAACACTACCTTCAATTTGATTTATCAATTCTAAATGAGGTCTTCCTGCCCCATGAAGTGGAAGCTATTTTGCCAATAAAGTTGTCTAGATCTTCTTTGCAGGATAATTGGGTATGGTTACCAGAAAAAAAAATTGGTCGTTTTTCGGTTAAATCTGCATACACGGTGTTTCTGGCTCTTAAAGCCACAACTCAGTCTCAGCTACCCAAATCTGCTTGGATAACAATTTGGAAGCTCAATGTACCCCATAGAATCAGACTGTTTGTTTGGAAATGTTTTTATAACTGCTTAACTACAATGTTTTTCTGCATACTAGACATATTTCTACTACTGATACTTGCCCAAGATGCAACCAAAATTCTGAAACTCATTGTCTTTTTAGTTTTTACATGTCCTATGATCAGTGATTTATGGTTTCCTAGTTCTCTTTCAATAAGATTTACAAACTAGGATGACAACTTTACTTGTTGTGATGTTTTCAATAAGTTCAGATTGTTATATCCAAACAAAAATGACTTCTCAGAATTTTTTCTTATTTAGCTAGTATTTGTTATTTTATATTGTTGAATCGAAATGAAATTGTTTTAAAAAATTAAGTCCCAAACCTTTTTTTAAGAAGATTTTGTTGTCAGCTCAAAATAGCATTTTTAAAAAGCCATTACCTCCCACACAGCCCTGTAGCCAAATCCCACCTAGCCCTGTAGCCAAATCCCACCTATTCCATTAAATCTCAAAAGATATTTGTTCTTATTGATATCTGATGGAGCTTATGATAATTCTACATGCACTGTTGGATTTGGTTATTTACTTGGAAAGTTTTTCCAACTGCCACATATTGTAGGAAGCAAGCAACATTCTGCACCATCATCAGAATGATTAGCTATCATGGCAGGAGTAAGATGTGCAGTTAGTGAGGGTGTCCGAAGTCTTTTGATCTTCCCAGAGAGTCAAGTATGGACAGAAGCACTGAATGGAGATATTGATGGTCTCCACTGGGAATTGCACAACTTTCTGAAAGATATTCAAGATCTTGTTTAGAAGTTGTCTTTTTGTTTATTTTGTAATGTTCCCAGGGATTTTATACCTAGTGCTAATTTATTGGCTAGATAAATGTAGGGTCGCTTTGCGGAAGCTAGCCAGTAAATAGAGAATAGCAAAGAATTTGACACACAAGATTTAACGAGGTTCAGCGTTTTGCCTACGTCATTGGGGTGAACAATTCCACTATATGAAGTAACAGTCAACGACTTGCACAGGCCGCAAGTTCGTTCCAAGAAGAGAACAAAAAACTTTTGTTACCACAAAGAAGACACTGCTACTGTTATAAATTGTACTCTCTCTTTCTCTTTGTTTCTGATGATTCAAGTGATGATATGTTTCTAATGCCTTCGTGGTTTATATAGCTATAAGCATGGCTATATTTATAGCCTGATTGTAATAAAAAAAAAAAAACTATGTTTGCAACAAAAAAAAAAACAGATTAGTCAGATCCCAGGCTACAATATACATCTAAAAAGATAAAATAAGAATTTTTAAGAGAAAGAAATACAGATTAGTTCGTCTTTCCAGGGGATATCTACATCAAGAAGTTTTCTCTCCAACTTTAGTCCTAAGTACGGCGAGCAATATTGCCAGGTTGCCTTGTGGCTATGTGGGCTAATTTGATATTGAACATTCTTAATGATAGATGTTAATGCTTACAACTTACACATTTTCACTCCTGAAATTTACACAGATTGACATCCACAGTAAAGTAACAGTGACATGTATACACCTACCTATTCACATGCTTCCAGGGATTTGCCATTAATTGTACAATGCATAGAAAGCCGTTCAGAATTTGATCTCCCTTCGTGATTGACAGAAAGCTCCACAACATAGTACAATGTATTGCACTGCATTTGCATAGGATTCATGCAAAGCAGCTGCTCATGCATTCTCTTCCATTACCTTGATTGTGTGATTGGCATTCACATTTTGAATAGAATCCTGAGAAGGGCAATGTGTCGTGCACTATCTTTGAACAGTATATATTACCAAGTACATGAGAGCATAGTCCAGTGCAATCAGCTGAGATCAAAACCAGCATCTGCATTGATTGCATACAACAATTTGTTTTCTAGTTGTATCTTGCTGCATTTTGGAGAGGATGTCAATCAGAGAGAAGCATAAGCTAAAAAGATGTGATAACAAACAAAGACGGCAAAGAGTTTGTAATGAATTAATACATGTTAGAATAAATACATCCACATATTCTAGGTAGTAGGTACTATGGTTCACAGCGTTTAGGTTTTAGCAACAATTGCATATGTACCACGCCCATCTCAAAGTCATCCCCTTATTTTCATACTTCAGATTGGATTTAAAAGTACATGACATGTCTGTGTGGGAGTGGCTGAAGTCAACTAAGAAGCAGCCTCAATCCAACACTACTAACTAATAAGACAAGTTAAAGGAAATCGAACAAACCATTCTTAGGGAGTTTCATCCATAGTTCAAAATCTCGATTTCGAGAGAATATTCAAGGTCTGGAAAACCAGATTTTATCGCGGAATTTTGAATCTATGTGTCGAAATGGGGAGATATGACCAGTGAAAAATTCGAGAATTTTGTTGAAATTTCATGAATATTCGACATAAATCGAAATATCGGGGAAGTTATAAACTTTTGACAAAAAATTGATTGTTGATACTGGATTGTGAGATGGAAAATTGCAAGTTCACCAAATACAAAAGAAGATCCACAAATATGACGGTATCTTTTGCACTTCTGATATTTGATAGGAGATAAAGAGAGTTAGAGAAATCTTTTAAAATAAATTCTTGCTTACTCCGGCCAAGATCTAGTAATTCAACTTACAAATAAACTTCAATTCTTCAACTTGCTTTAATGATTGAAGTTCAATCTATCAATTCCAACAAATTGTAATATTTTCCAACAAGAAAAACTAAATCTTGAAAGAAGAGATATTTAAACCAATAGTGATGAAGTAGCTTCAATCCCTAGTTTTAATGGATTTAAATTGAGAGTGGATGAGATTTGTTTCATTCGATTGATTCCCTTTCTAACTGAAGCTTTCAAGTTGATGTCTCTTTCCTTTCACTTGATTCTTTCCGACACATTCTTTTGCCCAAGTTGAATAATCTTCTCTTTTAGAAGTCTTATAACTTCTTCCTGCTTGTCTTCCATAATTTTGACCTCCTTTTCCCATCGCGATTCACCAAATCAATTGATAATTTCAACAATCTCAAATCAAACCATATTAACTATGAATCCGAATCTAACACTCCAGATTGAAAGAAAGATTTAAACAGATAATCTAAACTTTAGATTCTAAAGATCAATCCAAACCCTTAGATTCTTTAGATCAAGATAGAACGACGAAGAGTTTTGATGGGAAAACTAGATCTGAGAAGTTTCGAGAGAGAGAAAACTAGATCTGAGGAGTGAATATCCATATAATCCGGAATTTTGTCGGATATCCGTGATTTATACGATTACCCGGTTCGGAATGGGGCGATTTATGTACCGAGTTATATTCGACTCTTTTACCGATCCGATTTCTGAAGATTCGGATATATTCGCCGGATATTAGCGAATTATTTCAGATTTTTGAACTATGGTTTCATCAACATTGAAAACAACTCTGTTAATTCCAAATAAAAAACATTGAACACTATTGTAATCGAACAATAACCTAACTTGGCCAATCCAAAAAACAAAAAACAATAAAATAACTAATAAACATTGTTACGAGGGTCTCTTAGATATAATGACTTCACACATAACACTAATTGCTACTCAGACCATATACCAACCAATAGTAAAATAACAATTACCAAAAAAAATCTAAAAGCGAATGCACAGTAAGAAATCATTTGCAAGGATTATAGTGCAGTTACACACCTTTTGTAAGGTGGAAGCTTCAAGAGATTCATGCAAGTAGCTGATGTCGGTAATCGCTCAACATCTTCTTCAGAAACATAAGTAGAAGTCCTGCATATGAACAGGTTGGAATGAGGATTAAAAAAAAAAAAGACGTGTACTATCTATCAGCTATAGCATTTTCAAACGTTATTCACCTCTGTATGCAAAACTGAGGTTCCAGAAACTTGAATCCAAGCAAAGGTCCTCGAGAGCATCCAGTCACAAACCTGCAAGGTTATTGATCAGTTGACTGTCAACTGCAACACTCTAACTGTATGACCACAGAACATCAGGGACAACATAATTTGGGCAATGCTCTACTTAAATATACAGTTATGCACAATACAAAGATAAGAAGCATAAATGAATTTGGACATGCTTTGCAAATGAATAACACATCTGGAGAGGAGATTACTACCAAAGTTTAACATACTAGCTATAACAGTTGAATGGCAAACATGTTACAAAACTTCCCAAACAGTCCGTGACACTTATTTGAATGAGGGGGATAAGCACTGTAACAGTACTTCATATGGGACATCTAATTACTCATTTCATTTTAGTTATTAGATCTTTTTTTTTTACTGTTCTTCTGGCATACTTCCCATTCCCAGTAGCATTAGCATTTCCGCTTCCAGACTGATATACAATCTATATTTCAATTAAAGGTGGACATCCTCACATTCGAATCCAAAACCCGAAATCGACAGACAATAACTGCTAAAACACCAGACCAATCTGAACCATGAAACTACAATTTGGACCAAGCTCAGTACCCAGAACCTATGGACCAGTAATCACCCAATCTGAGTCTGGTTCTACAGATCCTCTGAAATTAAAAGCAAATGAGGAAGTAGAGAAGGAGGAAACAACAAACTTTAAGCTCAATTCATGTGAGCAGTAAACACCCACCAATACTAGAGACCCTAACTTCTACCTCCAAACTACCTCAAGCTTTCATCTTTTTGAAAGTAAACAACGATGGTAGTATTTTACTAAAGCCCAACTCATATACGAACTCAAATATGCTCTGCAAGTCATAAACAAACTACAAACAGGTTACAAAAGAGATATCCCAAAGAACGAAAACACAACTATAAATTGAACAACAAGAAAGCAAAGAGAGGCCCAACTCAAGACCAACTATAATCGTCTCTCAGAGAATGCAGAGGACTCAATGGGACGCCCTTGTACTCCTGCTATCTATTAACCAAACGATAAACCGTCATTTAATGTTAAGA
Source organism: Thalictrum thalictroides (assembly GCA_013358455.1). Taxonomy (NCBI): domain Eukaryota; kingdom Viridiplantae; phylum Streptophyta; class Magnoliopsida; order Ranunculales; family Ranunculaceae; genus Thalictrum; species Thalictrum thalictroides. Next base: position 12,740 of record JABWDY010020997.1, on the reverse strand, counting down.
TTCCTGTGCCTTCCATGGAATAGTCTTTGATTCTGTTCCAGCCATATGCCTCGAAGTAATCATAAAAGGGATAATTCTCCAAAACCTCTTCTTAGTCCGAGCTACTAACGGAATAACCCTAACTAGCGTCACATCCACTAAGATATCACAGACAGACTTAGGGCCTCTTTAAGCAATAAGTCTAATTGAATAAGAGCAAGGTTAAATTATGACTAACACACTCACCCAAGTCATATCAAAACTCAGAAGGGACAGTTTATTTATTTCCTTTGTTTCAAGAGATTATCTATAGTCACAACTCATAATCTTGCCTAGAATGACATACCAACACATGCTTTCGCCCCTCAACCAAACTACCAGGGTTACTGTGAGCAAGACTCAGAGAGTTTATGATGTAGGACCATTAGCATCAGATTTCTCTAAGGATTGTGTCAGAAATTGATGAAATCAGCAATAGACGTCCAACAGTGTAGTAAGCTTATTTTACATGTTGAAGTTCTTATTTGTTCAGATATGTTATGTGAGTCAGCATAGCAGTCCTAGTCTATTTAAATGTCTAGTTTATGGTTTCTTGTTTGAGTCCAAGTCCAAAAAGACAATATATAAGTCTTTACTTTGTATACAGTAGATTATTATTAACTAGGTATGACGGGCACGGGAAACATAGTTAAGGTATGATGATACCAGTTAACGCATTTCATTGTTTGATATAACGATTATTGTATAATTACTATTCAGTATATAATTATACCCGTTAATATATGATTAATGTATCATTACCCATTATTGTATGACTAAGGTATAACTACCCATCAATGTATGATTACCCTTTATGTATGATCAATGTATCATTACCTGTTAGTGTACTTGATTGATTAATTTTCTTCAATAAAATGACATTTTGCTAACTCATATTTAGGGATGACCCATGCTCATCGGCACATTAACATAATTAAGGGTAAAATACTATGCCAGTATGCCCATCCATTAATGTATTTCATTGTATGATATCATGATTAATATTTAATTACTCTTTTATATACAATTACTCTTTAGTGTACGATTATTGTATTTTATTGTTTGATAGCATGATTAATGGTATAATTACCCTTCACTATATGATTACCCGTTAATGTATGATTAGTGAATCATTACACGTTAAGTGTACTTGATTGATTAATTTTCCCCACTGCGATGTACTCGTATTTATGGTATTAGTTTTCTACATACTTTAATAAATGATAATTTTAGGTATTAGGAAAGGATGACATAGCTATGTCTAACTGGAGTAAGATTTATAGGAAATAGGATATCAAAGATTTTGACAATTAGTAGTATTTGGACACCTAGTTGAAATCGGATTTTTTTTTTTCGCATCATACTGCCAAATCATTAAAAAATGTTTAACTCATCCGCTGGGTCATAGTTTTAAGGTAGTGAGCCATATAACTGCAGATTATAAATAATGATTACAATACAGTTTTTAAAAGATTCTTCTCAAAGTTTTTAGATTTTACTTGCTTCCACTACGTTAAGTGGTCAGCTAGAAGTTGTACAAACCTATAAAAAGAAATGTTTTGGACAAAACCCCTAACATAGAGAAACAACTAGTGCTTAGCTTGTTTAGAGATAGAGAAACAGCTAGAGTTTAGCTTGTTTAAAGAAACAACTAGAGCTTAGTTGTTTAGAGAAACCACTAAGATACAGTTCCATTTTCCACTTGGACAACAACATCATTTTAAAGTTTCATTTTTTATTGTTTTCTAGTTCTTAGAAAAAATACGTGGAATAGGATTCCCTATAAAGGGGTCATTCTCCTAGAGGTACTAATGAAAGCATTATTCTTTCTAATGTAGTCAACTTCCTTTAGAATACTATCCAAACCCCACACAGTTCAATAAAGCAACCATACAACTTCCCCAACTCCCCAACCCAAAGGTGCCAAACCTTGCCTGAAGACTATCATGCAAAGGCGCTCTTGTTCAGTCCCGATCCCCCAGAACCATTTTGCTAGCTACGCTCTAGGCTTTACTCAAAATCTATGTTATCTCAGTCTGTGATTAATTGCATATTGCCTATGCAGATATGGTACAGAAACCAACTGCCTAACCTTTTGAACTTTTTAATCATGCTAACAACTCGAAGGAAATATATAATACAGCTAGAATAAAAAAAGAGTTGTTATTATGTAGAATTAGTTGATAGGTGAAAAAAAAATGAACTACTACACGTAAATGGGACAAATTTTACTTACTTCAGAAACTTCTTTTGATTCTCCAGGGAGAAATTCTTGAGAACTTCCCAGAACATTTCAATGACATAATCTTTCTGCAATAAAAATTTTGTAATCAAAATTTAAGAACACTAATCAAATTATGTCTAAATCTTGCTAGAAAATAAGACAAATAAAATAAAGTCAGTGACAAATTGTATCTTTGATTCATCAGCAAATTATGTCAGTGAAATACTGAATTAATGATCAAAATCAGTGACAATCTGTATTACATCAGCATATGAGTATATATTGAAAGGAGACTGACACATAATTAACAAAATAGACTTGTTCCTGCATAACTACGACACCAATTTATTTTTTCTGTTGCAAGGATGGATTGCATTTTGACAGATAAGACATCAAAAGATAAAATTTCAATGCAAAAGAAGAAAACATGGCGTGGCAATTGAATTTATTTTACTGCATGGCCTCAAAGCAAGTAAGTATTTTAGGTGTGAGTTCAAGACTCCCCTCCAGGCTCCAAGGTAGTTCTACGGTGCATCTCTCTGCCCTTAGTTAGACCCAAAGTCTCTTTGAAATTACATTGTTGCAGTTCTCTCCATTATATCAAGATTACAAGCTAGGTGGGCTGAAATTCAAGTCTTAGTTTTTCTCATGTAATTTGGATTATTCTTAAAATTTGGAGAAATGCTACTAATGACACAAAATACTGGGCATGAGATGTTAACCATAGATGCATAATGACTCGGACAACTGCAAGATGTATTAGCTACAATCCTTTTCCAACTTTGAAACATATTAATTCAAAGAATCATACCAAGGGTGAGAAGTGATATTCCATATTGAAGTTACGATACAGATCAAGATTATTTTAAAAATTCCTAATAAAAGATACACTATGTGACCTTCATAATCCAAGGGATGGGAAAAGAATACTCACATTATCATAACCACCATTATAATGTGTGTAAGAACGCAAATCATCAACATTCAGGCCCTCGAGTGAACCTGATATTAAAAGCTGGCAAACGAAATGTCAAATAAAACAAGTAATTATACAGCTCTTCACTTAAAAAGATACCAAGGAAGTAGACTATAAATCTATAATTGAATAAGAGGATGAGCTTAAATGACAAGCCACCAAACAGAGTTTTTCACAATGGATATACCTGAAGTTCATGCTCATTGAACATGGATATCCACTCATTCTCTATGAGTTGTTGAAAACCCCTCAGAAAGTGAGAGCTTTGGTTACGTATCTGCCAATGTAAGTAATGTTGAGGATCAGGAATTAGACTTGTTGATTATTCCCAGACAATATAGAGAGGTTTGACCGTTTGAATAACAAAACCGCATTACCTGAGTATTCAATCGATGGTTGGCTATAAGATGAATGAACGTAATAAGGTTCTCATTTGTTACACGCATATCTTTACCCCCTGGAAGTAACTCCTCCTCTGTTTGCTCTCCATACTCATTATTTACTATGACAAAGTAAAGCTCTAACTCCGCTATATCACCATGATAATGCTGTAGATAAATCCTCATTGTTTTCATCATACATCAGTAACACATCAAAAATTCCATGAGCTCTATATGAGAGAAGATACTCAAAATAAATTTACAGACTGGTGCAATAACAGCAAACTGAAGCTATCTGATAAAAACATAGACACATTCAAACTTTCACGTTGGATAGTGTACAACTAGTTATTCAAGGGACATGTACAAAAGACAACAGATGAATCGTCAAAGGGTCTAGTCTGTTTGGGAATCGAGCATGGAAGTATAGAACTGCTAATTAATATACAATGACAGAACTTTTAGCTTCAAAGTTTTCTCCTTTGGATTCATAATGCAATCAGAATTCTTCACTTATATAATGTAAGTAGAACTTGACTACATAGGAGTTGTAATATATATTACTAAAGAGGACAAAACATATAACCTTTTTCCCCTAGTGCATTGTAACTCAGGATGTACATATAAATTTACAATCAAAGTTTCTTAATTATGCAAGTAAGAATTTATCAGGTGAGCTAGCATTAAGATATTATACAAAAGAAGTATAAGTATTGAATCGGTAACAAGTTCTACCCAGAAATTGCAGCCACAGAAAGGAAAATGAGTAAAAGCAAGGAGGAAAATATCACCTTCAAAAAAATAAGATGACGATACAATTCTGGGTCTAATGAAGGCAAGTCATTCAAATAATTGTACCTAAGCAAAGATGAAAGTCCATCATTACAAAATAGGAAAATAAATAAGCTCTTAACAGTATTTCTAGAGTCGAAAGAAAACAAGAGCTAATATTAGAACTCCAAAATAACAGATCCAAATGATACCAACTCTGAAAACAACTATATTCTCAAAAGATGCGCTTTATGTCGAACTATTCTACAATCCCAGGTTGCCATATACCTAGTTCATGACTCTAAATATGGTTACCACTCAAAAAAGTTGATCCTCGTGTTTTATTTTTAAATTTCACTTCAAGATCCCACCATAAGTTCAGGACAGTGGGTTGCACCTGAATGTTAACATCAGTAGTTGTGTGCTGCAGGTCTTTTATAGAGTTGCTTCCATTATTACTCAATGGGCAAAAAACTTATATTTTAGTTTAATATTTTTGAAATCAAAATAATAACCCTATTGATGAATAAGAAAATCGCATATAATCACACATAGTAACAGTTTTGAAGGAACAGAAGTAAATGATAGATGAATTATATGCTAAAAATAACTTTGTCTAGTAGTGGGCCCAAATTTCCTCGTTGGAATCAGTATCACTACCTTTAATATAGAGTTGAATTCTCTCTCCACTAAATGTAATATTCAAGAAATACAAAGCATGTGCAGGGTAGATAAATCATAAATATAATGCATATCTCAAGATCGAGGCAGGTGCTTACAGTAGATTAAATTTTTGGTATTAATGTAAACACAACCTCAAATAAGTTCGTCAGAGGAGAAAACCAATAGGTACAAGTCTCAAAAATGGCTCGGCCACATGGTTAACAATTGTTTACGCCATAATTTAACATAAATGGCAAGCCATATTATTATATTGAACTTTTGAAAAGCACCCGGTGAATAGGGACGACCGGATGAAGCAAGGCAGCGAGGGCATGCCAGCAGGATGAGATCGCTGAATTTTGTTTCAATTATGAAAACTTGAGACAGGTGAATGGTAGTATAATTAATGTAAAATTTTGATAAAAGTGTTAAAAATGGGGAAGATAAGCATCATAAAATGATGCAGCAGAAGCTAAAATAAACTTAATCTAAGAATTAAAATTGCTAGAAATTGAAAGAACGAAAAATAATTGCAAGAAGTAAAAGCTAGAATTTAAATAACTTGAAAGAAAATTGCAGAAATTTAAGAACTTGAAGTAAAACTGAATTGAAAGACAATAAACAAAATAATACTCTTCAATAATCAAATGCATATTCTCACAAATTCGTTTTTGGAGCTCTTTATATAGATAACCCCTTAAAACAATTAGGAAACCTACTAGAACTTGAATTACTTGTTCCCTAAGGTATGTAGTACCTTTAGGCAACTTCCTAAACCTATTATGACTCAAAATAAGACTTCTAGACACTTCTAAATATACTCTAAATAATAAAAACGAAAATAACAAATTAATAACCCATATCCTTATATAATAGCTTCTAAATAAATTATAAACTCAAATAGGAAACCAATTTAGATATGTGTTATGTCATGCATCATAAAAAGAAATTATTAACATGGAAAATGTTGGATATAAGATCGGCTCTGCTCCAATATCATTTCGAGTAAAACTGTAAAAGATCCACCAAAACAATCAAACTTTTTCCAATTCAGGTAGTCAACATGGATACGATCCTACAGATTGTGTTGGGTTTCAACACGCCCCATACCTTGTCCCCACATAGTGGCGAGCTGAGTGAGCTCGATTAATATAGAAGATAGTTTAAATGTAAAGGGTGAAGAAACTTAAGCTAATGTTTTATTTTCGAGATAGACAAATAAATATTTATAGAGCATATGCATGTATAGGCATGTAGAGGTGCTAATTTGGCATTTAAAACAGCAATTATCAGTAGTATTAACAGAAACTTGACAAATCGAAAAACTAATGAGAGAGATTAGGCATATTTAAATGGCAGTTTGAAGCTATGTGAAACTTACTTTTGTTTCAGTTTACTCAAAAAAAAAGTCGCAAATGGTATGTCAACAAGAATCCCTTCCAACATAGCCTACACGAACAAATAAGTATAAAGCATAGAAGGGCCATAAAAGGTAAAGCCTAAGCACAATTATTGTAAAACATCTACTGAATGTGCAAGCGGTGGTACTTGCACGTGGCATTGAGAAAAGTGTTTTTCTCTTTATGAGAAAGGATAAGCTAAACAAATGAATATTCACGAAGTAAAGCTTTTAATTTTTTCAACAAGTCGCGGGTCCCTCCAATGAATATTGAGGAAGCACTGGAAAATATTACAGCGTTGGGCCTTGGAAGGAAACAAAATCAATGATCTTAAGCGCAAAAGTAGGAGTTTATATAAGTTTACTTGGCGTAAAGAAGGATTTCTATGATTGGTATATGGTATCAATAGGGTTTAGAAAACTAAAATTTTAGAATGCTATTTGTAATTGGGGTAACTGGGCTACGGGGAATGAAAGACTAGCTGCTGGCTGATATTTCATTAGCAATTCTCATGATATGATTTTCAAGAACATCAATGAATACATTTTTATTTAACCGAAAAAAGGATACACTTGTAATGTAGCAAGTCGGTTGAGGATCCTTAGTAATCACTTTTGAAGAACTTAATTTATCAACATCAAACTCATTTGAATTCCTTGTTTTAAAAGTTTAGTATCTTAACATATGTACTTGGTAGTTTACTTTCACTGTGTACTGGGATGTAAACAGGGGGTGTCTGAGTGCCTTGCAAAGAAATACTATATGCTTTCATCTATTAAGGAAATACCACTTGTTGAACAAAAAATAAGGAAACAAAGAATATATGAAATAATTAAAACTCGTTGCTGTAACTAGGTCGTAAGGCTCCTCTTTTTTCTTAGCCTGGTGGCTAAGCACTCATTATAACCTAATGATACGAAACAATGGAATCTCAAGGGGTATATAATTAACAAATGTAAGACAGCATACCTTGCCAAGAACAAGTCCAAGGAAATGAAAAAATTTGAGATGCTGCTCATGCACCAATCCTGACCCGGGATTAGGATAGAGGAGGTGATCAGATGTTTCCTGCGTAGAGTAAACATTACTATTTCAGTATTGTGTGAATGGAAATTGGAGGTACATGAATGATATGTGGCAACTAAGTCGCAAATATAATATGGATACCATTGTGACAGTTTTACAGTAAGTGGGATGAAACCCAGCTTATGAACTAATAATATCCAAAGTCCAAGAGGACACACAAAATATAACATCTTGTTTTTCATTAAAAGCTATCAATTACTTTTCTATTTCCAATAGATCAAGAACAGGAAAAAACTTGCTCTCAAGAACAACAAAGAAGCAAACTCTTAAATAAAACGATATGAAAGGAAGAGGCTCCTAATGTACCACTACAGCACCAAAGTTAGTTTCACTGACCATTCTAATAGCAAGGGCACACCTAATGTACAAATAATTATTATATATAGAAGACATACAAAAAAATTATCCTGATTATTTTTACTGATAAAAGGTAATTCCATTAATATAATAGAGCAAGATTACGATAAACCACCTGACATCTAGCCAGGAGATAAGGGCCTAACTCAATTCACCACTTTACTTAAAACATTAAGATTAGTAGATTACATTCAACGAACCTTATACACCCATAAAACCAATATCTCATTCTAAATACTACATTGTTCCTTTCTCATTACTGGAATCACATCCTTCTCATCTTCCAAGCAATAGTATCTGGCACATGATCCAAGTTGCTTGTCTGTCTAACTTCTGTCCTATGCCCCTCTAGTGTGTTTGTGACCAACTCCCTAATTTTCCTCTCACTACCAGCCTTCTGTGAAGACCATCTCTCCCCAAAGTCAATTATTCTCTCTACGTCTTTACCCCTCCCCGCATCCCCTCAACTACCTCAAAAACACTCTTTCCTTCACAGTCCTCTTTCTCTGTCACTTCATCTCTGCTTTGCTTTGTGCTTGATCGTTCGATCCTTCTAACTGGTTTCCAGTCGACAGCTTATCATCTCTCACCTGATCCTTGCTGTTAGTTGTTCCACGCTTTTCTGCACCTTTGGTAGGTCATTATGCCTCTCGCCTCCCTCCTTTCAAGTATCATTTCAAATTCTTCATCTTGCTCTCCAGTAGCAGCGGCCACTCTTTCCAGCAGACTCTCCAGTCGAGCAATTACATCCTCTCAGATCTCTGCTAGCCTGGTCCATGCTTCATCTTGTTTTCCTTCAGTTGCGCTGGGATGCTAGCCCTCTTTATATGGCCTCGTTTCATGTAGGATTCCCCGGTGGACTTTTGTTTGCTATGTTAAACTGTTATTGATAAAGTAAAGTTTATAATACTTAAAAGTGAGATCAGTGAGGGGGGATCACACGAAGTCATAATTACAAATGGCAGAAACGAACAAACTACAAATATGGAGACATTCTATTACAAAGGTAAGCCTAGATCTTTTATTAAGGCGTCTCAGTCTACAATAAGCTCTTCAAATCTATGAGTCTATTTTATTATGTACCCTAGCATCAAGTAACAGCACTGCACCTTGGCAAGCACCATTGCTCTCTCCACTGTGATCATCTTCTATTTATTTTTTTCTTTTTGATAATTACAATTATTTCCCCTTTTCCCTTTGAAGGTTGGAAATGAACCCAACTTGGGGCCAACCTCCCAAGCCTTGACCAGTAGACCACTGAACACCTTCTATTGTAGTTGTCTTCTAATTAAAGATAGCCTTCTTCCTACATTTCCAAATGCACCATCAGTCTATGACAAGTGGTTAAAACCCATGACTCTTTCTTACTCTGTCCCCTAGCATCCAGTACCAGCACTGAGCCTTGACCATACCGTTCCTCTCTCCACTGCTGTTGTCTTCGCATTAAAGAATAGCCTTATTCCTTCATTTCCAAAAGCACCACCAGATTGTAGTTGTCTTCTAATTAAAGATAGCCTTCTTCCTGCATTTCCAAATGTACCATCAGTCTATGAAAAGTGCTTAAAACCCACGACTTTTTCTTGTTCTGTCCCCTAGCATCCAGTACCAGCACTGAGCCTTGACCAAACAATTCCTCTCTCAACTGTTGTTGTCTTTGCATTAAAGATAGCCTTATTCCTGCATTTCCAAATGCACCACCAGATTGCTGCTGGAGTAAATCCCAGATTTCCCCACCCCACTTCTTTTTTTTTTGTTTTTTTTCTTTAGGCCACTTT
>JABWDY010020979.1:5196-24949 GCA_013358455.1 Thalictrum thalictroides | reverse complement strand
TTTTTAAAAAAAAAAAATGGCTACTCATACTAACAACTGGACAACTGGTTTATCATGTCTAATCACCAGCTTCTTTAATCGTTCATGCTTTCTCATGATTCGTTTGTTAGATTCAGCACTACTAGCCCGAAAAGATGGTGACCAACACTCATAAATAGTAATGATGAACTGTGTCATGAACATACATATGTGATTAGTAGCCTAGTAGTAAACAGTAGTGCTTGTACGCTCATTACACTGTTCATCAATATTCATGAGTTTTGATCATCACACTTTCCTGCTTGAACATTATTCTATCTAATTCATGTAGCAAACAGATTTATAATGACATCACTTAAGAGAAGAATCTAACCTTGCTAATGCAGCAGGATCCCATGATGACGGAACAGCTTGTTTAACATGATCACGTAATACTACCTGGGATTTTGCTAATGCTATTGAGTATAGTGTAATGAACCACCCATCAAAAGCAAGTGTTTTCGTGTTGGCTGCATCTTTTTGCCAACAACCTGAAAAATTGAACATGGCATTGAAAAGACCTGATGGAATTTTACCAGACAAGGATATTTCCTGGTTGAATTGCTCAGACATCTGAAACAAGAAACATAATTGTCAAGGGCCAAGAGACAACATCCGTATTAATTTAATGTTACTAGTCAAGAGTCAAGCCATACCAAGTACTGTTTGTGCTTGACACCTTGCTCTTCTTAATACTAGTACTAGTACTAGTAATAGTAAAAAACAATTCAAAGTTTTCTTTCAAAAGTTCAAAAATTCCCCATTTATTTTCTGCTGGTCCCCTACCCCTTTGGTTATAAGGTATTATGGTCGTTGTAAGAAATAATGTTTAGGGGTTTTCAATTAGAATTTTTTTGAGTACTTAAACTATGAAGCAGTTGTCTACGCATTTGGTAGAAAATACTTAGTGGTCTAAGCAGTGCATAGCTCATTTAAGCAATTATAATTATGACTACAGAAGTTAGTGAACAAACACAGTTATAATTATGAAAGATTTCTCACTACAGCTTTCATTCAAAAACAAAGGCAAGTGAAACCACCCAAAGCAGCAAAACAAGAAAAGAACAAATTGGAAAAAACAAATAATAACAGAAATATAATACCTGTTGAAAGGATAAAACATCAGAACTGAAGCGCATCCGTTCACCTTTATCACATTTAATTGATTTAGAAACATTAGGAACAGAAATTCCACCAGGTAAAACAACATCTCGAGATTGATCTTTATCAAGTAGAATCAAATGTGGATCATCATCATTATCAACAACTGAGTTATGATTATGATGATGATGATTGGTTTTACAATACTTAAGTCTTAAATCTTCAGCAATATCAAATCCTAATCCAATAGATTGAATAGCTATCTTAGCTGCTTCGATTGATGAAGCTTTAAGTGCCATTAAATTAATTAAAACTACTCAGGCTCTTCTATCAAATCACTCCATGTTTCTTCTCTCTCATCTCAATTATCAAACCTAATTTCGGAACCAAGATCGAGAAACACACAGATGAGTTAAAAACCCCTAATTTGGGAAGAAAAAAAAATTGTTTTTAAATTTAAAAATAAAGAACTTGTGAACAAAACGATGTTATAATTTTGTTTTAGACAGAAGTGGAAAGTGTGTTGTAAGAAAGAAAGAAGCAAGAAGATAGAATAGACTCAATAGAGTATAGACTATGGAGAGTTGTTGGTCACGGAACCGAACGAACTAATGAGTACTACTTCTTTTCAACGATTTTTTCCCGTTTTTTTGGTGAAAGAACTGTCATACCGTGTTCAAAAAGTGTGTCGCGCATTTGAAGAAACTCCATCTCGTGATTAATATGCTGTTTTGACTTCTGTCCATTTGACTTTTTTTTTATTTTTTATTTCCATTTGACTAATTCATTAATTCAAAACTCCAAGTATCTGATTCCTAAAAAATCCGCATAATTCATCCCCAATATTTCATTATTTTGAACTATGATTTCAATCTCTTTCACTAAACTGACACCTTAAAACTCCATTCTAAGAGCTTTTTACTTTTCAGTTGGTATGGCAATGTTTGACCTGACCAGGAAATCCCCATCAAGTATTTCTATGAATTTTAAAGAAAATTCAAAAAAGGTGATACACGTGTAAAAATACACTAACAAATATCTCAAGTGTGTAGCCCATTAAGTACTCTTTCAACCATTCATGTCATGGACGGAAGACAAATAAAAATGAGGTGAACAGTACATATTATAGTGGAGGCCCTAAAACAAATACACAGTTCAACTCAAGGCACATGGGAGAACATTACTAATAATAATTTCACAAAAGGGGTTAACAAAGAATCAACCATACAAAGATACAGTCCCAAAGAATCAAATAGTCAATAGTAGCACATAAAATACAGTCCCAGATACATCTTATAAAGGCTAAGTGGGCCATAACCCCAAAATCCAGGAATGTAAAATATACAAGCATACAATTATGTTGAATAAATTATACAAGATCATGATGCACCCGTTGATGACCTAAAACCCTATTTTTCAAAGAATACTACCAGGAATCATCCACAATTGCTGCATGTGTCCCTCTGCTAAAACATATTTGTGCAGACGGTAGAGATATTCAAATTCATCTTCATGTCCTCAGTGAACGGAAGCTGGGTGTTTTGAAAGAAATAGGATACCACAATGATGAGCTTTCACAAAAAAATAAAATAAAACATAAAAATTACAATCCAAGTTGAGAAAGAAACTCATACCTGAAGAGTCGGCCTTTTGATTAAAGAACAATAATGATCACCAAATCATATATCTAACTGCCAGGTGAGATACATATTCAATATCAATATCTCAAGATTTTAAATATTGTCAAAGTCCACATTATATCAATATATCATATTAGTGTCAATCCCAATAGTTGCAGACTAGCATTTTTATCAGGAACAGGCATTCACCACTTGGCACGAACAAGATTCCAAGATATTGCTCTATCTATATTTACAGAATTGTTTTGACCTAAAAAGTTTGTTTTACTTAAGAATGCTGTAAAGTTGTTGAAAGAAAGAAACAGATGGTACAAAGGTTGTAGGAAAATACCTATATCACGGCACATTGAATTCTAAGAATCTTCCACCAGGGTTTCCTCCTCAAGCTCCATTTTATAAATTGAATATTCTCTTTCAAAAAGTAAAAATTCCTGTAGAGAAAAAATTATTTGAAACATTCTTTTCATTACAGTATGTAATAGAAAACAGCCGGAAGATATATACAATTCTGGTATTTAAATATTGTGTTCGTCTGTTGCACACTTGCATGTCAATCACTCAATCAGTAAAAAATAGATGTATTCTAATCTCCATTGGTAGTAAAGCTTCAGGTTCTACTTGTTCTTATCGACATAAATAACAGCTCGACTTGTCTTACCACAAGCACACACATTTTCAAAGAGAATTTCAAAATGTACAACACTGGAAGGAGTCCTGAAACAACCTTGTTTATAGCTTCCAATTTTGGTAACAGTCATTAATTAAGTAGGACATTGCAGAATGCAGGTATACCAGGAGAAACAAGAGTGAATCTGTGAGGCAACATACCCAAAAGGCCAAAAACAAAAAACAAAAAATTTCTGCAACTAAATAATACAAAAATTTCTGCAACTAAATAATGCTCGTGTCAATTGAAAATCAGGTTACGCATACCTGCAACTGGTGCTGACTAAACAAATGGAGATACCCATCCTCAGAGGAAGCAACTATATCAATCAACTCATCATGACATTCAGGTGGATTACCAGACTCCACAAGAGAAACAGAAACCTACAAACAAAAGAACGTTAAACATTACATCCGCTCCAACAGAAAGGCAACAATACCTAACTTTGAGAACAACAATGCAAAAAGGACATTGCCTCAAGAATTTGTGTACCTGCATACACCGGAGAATGATTTCTGGAAGGCAGCACCGGCGGCAAAGGCCACGCACGATGTATGCTGCTGGTCTTTCAAGAAGTCCCTCATTTGAATACCAAGCATCAAGGCGAGATATCTCCATTGTAACTCCAGCTCGAAATTGAACAAGCTCGCCTGGATTAAGACTTTAGTAACCAACTAACCATAATATACTTTTAAGATTTCAACAGTATTAATTAGTTACCTTTGAAGCCAGTTGCCATTATTGTAGCAAGAACACCACCATCATTGAGTTCATGACGTCCAAGTCCATCACCTTCTACAGCCAAACAACGAAGCAGTACCTCTATGCAGAAGTTATCCGTTGTAGAAATAGAGACATTAGCCTGGGAGTTCACAGAGCAAATGGGAAAATTTATTATTCTGCAGAAAGAGCTCTTCAGTTGTTTATGCAGTTGCTAATTGTCTTTTCATGGCACTATCTATTTTAAGAAGTAAACTCTACACAGCCACACATGAGCATCAAAGAAAACACAATGGTAATGTCTGAAGGGGTTCTAACAAAAATTTCTAGAATTTTATTAAATAAAAAAAAATGAAAAAAGGATAATAAAAATATAAATTAAGTGACAATAGAAATGAACAAATCATAGGAAAAAAAAGAGAGAACCTTTTACAAAAATCTGATTCACCATAACTCCATTAGTCAGAGACACGAAGTCAATAACATATTTGTTGGTTTGTTGGTCAGAGGTTCAACCTTTAATACTGACCTATATCACTCAATCCTGTCTGAAATGTACCTAAATAATATGATCCCTTTGTACCTTTAATACTGACCTATATCACTCAATCCTGTCTGAAATGTACCTAAATAATATGATCCCTTTGCTACCAGTTGGTTGAACATCAACTGAAGGTTTACTCTAGCAACAATGATGTCACTGATTTGATCTCTTTACTCCCATATGTCAAACATGGTTGCTTCTCATATTTTCTTTAATTTGTCAATTCAAAAATTCATTAACCTACCATAAAATTGATAACACAAAGATATTGTAATTTTGGCAATGATCGTTCTCCCGCTCCCACCACCATAATCTAATGTACACTCATGGTAAACCACTAAAAAACACCACATGATTATACAATGAAAAAGAACATGACTAGACAGATAGAGATATTCACCTACCATTAGTTTGCGATTTGACACAACATCTTCACTGACCGAAGAATAGAGGGCACTCGTCAACGCGGTGCACAAAGCATAATCGGGACTCATGCACTCACCCGAAGGTAGACACAGCATGGCAGTGGCATGCAACTCAAGGTATGTAGGATCCTCTGATTCATAAATAGGGTCATCCACATAAACCATCCAAGGGAATTCTTCTCCTATATCACAATAACAAACAAGGTTAGATTATCAGAACTGTTGTGTTGGATTCGCTTGAAAAAGAAGAATAGTTTACAACCTTACATGGTAAAGTGCAAATCCAAAATTGAAATTTTGAAAACAATGCCCCACATAAGGCTAACAATATGGAAAAAGAACCTTATTTAAATAAAGAGACGTTGATTTTCTTAATTTAGTAGCCAATATAGCAAAAGGATCCTGTAGATCATATTCTCACATCCATTTTCGAATCGACTTTCGTAATTATTATTTGAATTAGATTGGTCATATTCAATAGCGAAATGATCCTGTAGATCTTAAGCCATGTTATAAAGTTCCATTTTTTGTACGATCAACCAAACTTAAATTAGAAAAAAATAATCCCAGGAAAGTTAAATCCTTTCCAAAACATAGTACAGTAATATCACCTCATCACCCCACAAGGCATTTAAGGTATCATTATCACAACACTTACTTTGTAACAATAACATTGAGGAATCTAACGTTTCTTTTGCTGCTCCAACGGCTCTCTGCCTTTCTTCCAAGGAAACAAGAGGATCCTGCTCATTCTCCATCTCAATTTTAAGCCAATTCCGATAAGTTGCATCACATGAATAATACTCACGCTGTTCAAGACACACACAAAAAAAAAATAGATTACTACAAAAAGCAAGAAAACAGAAGGTACTCTGGACCAGAAAGATGGAACAAAAACACTGGCTATGGAATTAAACAGGTAGAATTTTATTAGATATAATATCCGTCTAATTCAGGTCATCAGGTTGATAGAGGACCTTCGTAAAAGAACATGGTTGAGATCGTTCATCCATTCTCATATATTATTTAGGTACGTTTACCTTGGCTTGTGCTTAGTCTGTGTGTGATCTCATACTGATGTGCCTTTGTTGTTCTCCACACGAGCTAAGCGGAGGTTGTTGAGCATCATACCTTTTACAATTTAGGGTATTTAGTTGGAATGTCACAGGAGAAACCTTGAGGCGTGGCCACAAATATACCATAGTTGACGCTTGACATCAAAGAAATCCTACACCTTTTGTTCAAACAATGGTTTTGAGCACTTTTGTTTTTTGAGAGATCTAATCAGATAAATGAGCGAGGGTACTCTCTTCTTATAGTTGCTTGTATTTTCGGCTTCATGAAAAAACACATACATCCTTGTATTTTATTAATCACTCTTTATTTAATGAAATTAATTGTTTGCAGAGCAAAATGAAAAGATACAACATAAGCTAGTAAAAGGATCCTTACCCAATCTTGAAACTCATCCAAACTTTCGGAAGAATCATGAAACTCATCAAAGCTCTTGAAGAGATTGTCTGTAGGCTGTTTTAAAGGCTCCGCAAGATAACTAAGTAGCATGTGTGCCCCTTTGGGCATCATAGGAGATCTCCACATGGAAATCAGTGCAAACTCCCTAAACAGTGTGTTACTGTACAACACCAAATGTTACTAATTGGGAAGTCCAAATAAAGAAGAGAATAGATAAGTAAAACAAATGAAGGGATTTAATAATCATAATTAGGGATTATAACAGAGGTTACATAATATCAACTATTAGTCACACTAAACTAAAAGATTGAATAAACAAGAAAAAATTTGCATGTCCTTTTAACAAAAATCAGAACAAAATCATTTTCAAGCCATTCAAACACACATATTAAAGTATTAAACTGTCAGAAAGGTTCCATATCCGCCCATACAAGAAATATGCCAGTATAAAATGAAAACTTGTACTAATCATTTTAACCATATATATTTATTTGAAGATGCTCACTCGAGTATAAGGCACATGCAACACAGCCTCACACTGGGACGATACCAGAATGCTAATGTATTTGACATTTTGGCCACTACAATCACAAATTGCAGAAAAGAGTATACAGCTTAGGGATTTTTGTCAGATGTGACCTTGTTCCAATTTATACTAGATTACTAGGTGATGTCATGACTGGGTGCAGTGGCCATAATTTTAGGAACGTATTGGAGATAATTATTCACCCTACATCCTAATGCCCGTAAGATATATATCACTTATTACTATCTACCTAGAAACAAATCAATCAATAAATGCGAGTGAAGTCGAGCTACCTATGAATCAATGCCTTTAATAGAAGTTTAGCCTTAATAAGCTCGGCATTGTTTATGGTAGATGGAGGAGTGAAACACAGCCATTGAACAACCATAGCTTTCTGAAGACTCTGCCACCTGTGCTGCTCGGCAACATCCAATGAATTCTCATCGTGTTTTCGAGGTTTAGTTTCTCGAGATCTTGACAGTACCCTGTTCAAAATAATTGAGGAACGATTGTTAGTACTTCAGTATTTGACAATGAAGCTTAAAATATAGGTATCATCAACAACAATAAACCAGGCACCTATCAATTATTTCTTCAAAACTGCCTTTCGAATCATCCTCTGGAGAAAATGGTAAGTACTCCATTGCTGACTGGAAGATTTTGTACTTGACAGATACTCTGCAACAGTAAAATAAATGTTTACAACACCAAAAGCAAAAGTCTTGGAGCGAATACATAAAGGAACAAAAATTAAATTGCAAATGTTTTAAAATGAATAAACCTGTAAAATTTAGCAACATGGTTCTTGCTTCACCTAAATTAATCACATAAATTTTAACCTATAGTACAAAATCAATGTTCTCTAGAAAATCGAATTCTCCATCCTACATTACCAACATATACCTCAAGATTTCAGACAGTATGAAAGCTGTCTGTTATACAAAATTCGACTGTGGCTACACAAATGTCTAACTTTTGACCGAAAATGTCACCTATAACTCTCAGCCGAGTCGGGTTTTGGTCAATTGTGAAAGAATTTAACTCAAGGGATGTGGAACATATTCACCATAATGTTTAGCTTATTGAATATCATTGCGACACAACAATATTATATAGTAATTTTGTTTAGCAAAAACTTGAAATGTTCTCAATATCTCTAAAAACGTCTTACGAATCTTGTAAGATCAAAGGTCGTGTGTGTGGTGTGTGTACTGGAGTTGAGGTCTATCGTGTATCAGCGACTGGCTATCCTCACTTGCATACTTCTTGATGTGGTCGATTAAATATATGAATGAATACACTTTTACTTATCATAAAGAGAATATAAAGCCAAAACTCGGAAAAAAATTCACCTCCACTCTAGCCGTAGTTCCATCATATAAACAAACAGATCAATGCAGCAGTGCCGAGCAAGTTGAGAAGCGTAAACCCCAACCAACTCCTCATGCTGCTTTGAAAATAGAAACATGGCATACCTGAGGAAACAAGCAGTTTAAGTCAACATAAAATCAATCCCCATTCTCGCACATAACGTAGCTGAAGACTCTAGCATTAGGATACATATAATAAAATGGTTATTGCATCCTAGTTCTTCCCCTATATATATGCCGAACATAGGTCCAGCAGACCGAATGCATTTAAAGAGGGCCCAATTAATAGAACCCATTCAGATTAGAGTACCTGTCAATTTATCTAGTGTTTTTTAAAGATCAATAATACAGCCATAATTTATTTAATGGCTGATGACACAATGCAAGTTTACAAAGAAATCAAGTGGATACATTGGTATGTCATGCATTTCATATAATAGCTTTTATATGGAAAACCATGCACACAGAAGCCCTGGGTTTCTATTAAAACTTCTTACTTTCTTAATGAGAAAAGCTAAGTTAATATTTCAGTTACTGATATCAGCGATGGAATAAATGAGTCATGCATGCAGAACGCAGAAGCAATATATGCCACTTGCACCAGACATCATGTGATCATATATCGATAACCATGCCAATGCAACAAAGCTCAAGATTGTCCACGTCCCAAACTAAACACCACATTCCAAGCTCAGCCTTGGCCATGATACAGGTCTCTGAGTCACCTTGGACACATGGTTTTCGCATCTAGAACTTAGCTTCACCTTTGGTTTGCAAAGACTTTAGTCAATTAAGCCAACTTAATTTCAGTAATGAATGAGCTAAACTTTTTGAAGTAATTGACAGAAATGTCAATGCCATAGAAAAAATGGCATTATCCGAGCTTCCATGATTAGCCAGATACAAGACCATGCGCTCCCTTTCTTACCAACATATTTTTGTTAACATCATTTCTTCTTTTGATCATAAGACAAAGTCAAGCCAAGCAACAATCATAAAGATACTCTCCACTAAGTTTTAGTAACACATACCAACTTTAATTAATTAAATACAAAAACACCAACCACCTAAACCAAAACTATGGGCTTGCTAGTGTTTATTGATCAGCTACAGCTTCTATGGTGACTTGGTGAGTATGCGGAAATAAAAATGTTTCTACTATAGTGATTAGTGACAGTCTAATGTTATATAAATCTCTTAAGTTCACCGATAAGTCCTTGAGAATCGTCTTCCAATATTCATTTAATAGATAGTACCTCAGTACCTGACTGGTGAGAAATACTTACATGTGTAGAATGCGATCACCAACAGTCAGAAGCTTCTCTCTAAAAGCATCTTTGATTTGACCATCAACTAGGTATCTAAGAACAAGCACTAGGTGTGCACCAAAACGTATCATTTGGGGATCACCATGCACCCTTCAAATATAACGTCAAATAAGAACAAAGTACACTCAAATAAAGAAATGAAATCTTGTCAAAAAAGTCAAAGAATAATGCCTTTATCCAAAAAAAAAATTAAAAAGTATTTTAGCCTTTTAGATGCTTCACGTGCTTTAAACTCTAGCGTGAATCTTCAGATATAACTAATCCAAAATTTTATGGTTGGGGTACAATATAAATGCAAGTTGGGAAGAGGCATCAAGAAACAAATCTGTCTTGTTTCAGGCACGATAGACAGTTGGGCAATGCAAGAAAATTACCTGAATTCGTTATATTCTTCTGAAGGTGATATCCATGACCATAGGAGGTCCAGAAGATGTGGTATGTCTCCAACCATGAGATTCATCTGTTGTCAGCGCTACGTAAGAAAGGACCAGGAAAGAACTCCCAATTCAAAATGACCAATGACTGAAATATATGCAGGACATATGTGGCAGAAAAAAGTTCACATGCTAATACCATTGCTTATTTGCAAAACATCAACAGATATGTGGCTTGTTTCAATCATGAAAATGCGACAAAATATTTGAAATGTGACATCATGTACTCCGTATTGCAAGACATGCAATTTGAAATTTCATATATCATATAACTCTGATCTGAACAGGAGAAAGAACTTGATGCAAAAAATATATGGGACTTGTGAAAGCACGTGCCTATATCAAGCCTCCACTACCAGATCCTGACCTAATAAGTGAAGCTATGCAGTCACAGACACACCTAGGCAGCAGGCATACCTAGGCACCAGGTGCATCTAGAAAACTGAGGTTTTTATACCATAGTTTATCTAATTTGAGAAAAATGAAAGTATAAATGACGAAGAAGTCAGAATTCTTGCCTCAATTTGTCGATGTTGCTCCTTACATCCTCGGGAAACAGAGTCATGCACAATATCACTGCACCATGATGAAACATTAAAAAAACGTGTACAGAGGAGCGCTTCTGAAACAGAAAAAAATAAAAAACACTGCACTGAACTAATACCCTGAATGGAGTTTCTGAAAAAGAGCACTCAAATCTCGAGGTTGTTGTCTGAGAACATGACGTGGCCAACTTTCTGTACCAACTGATTGCAAAGCCTCGTCTCCATGTCCAGGACTTAGGTCTATTTCCTCCCCATCACTTCGCAAAATCTCCAGTCTGCCAGGTTGATATCGAGATAATTCCAAATCTATCTGAACATCCAGCCATGACTTTGCTATTGCCCAGCATGCTGACTATGACATATGTTAAGCCATCAGATACCAAAAGCTTGTTATTAAGAAAAAATAGCATTAAGAAACTATGAAGAAAAATCTGATAATGGCCTGCTGAATATGGCATATGTAAAGTCATATGGATTTTAAATAATAATAAAAAAATTTGGGGTAAATTTTCTTTTAAAAAAATTGGAATAATCTTCAGTTTTCAAATTAATAAACAACAGGAGATTTGCCATGAACTTAAAACTGATATAGATATGATTAACCTATAAAAAAGGATTTATAGATACTAACATTTTGTATTGAGTAAATTTTGGAAGACTAAATATCTTTTTTTGCTAGATGAAGTATATATATTTTCAATTTTCATTGCAACCAGTAAACACTCGTGACCCGTGGCCAATGCCGTAGACAAAAAAAAAAATAATGTCATGGTGCATGCTAACACGTGTAGTGAAGGAAAACTGAGGTAAGCCTAAGTATATTTTTGCATTTTTTATCTGTATGGGTTGGGAAAAAGTATGGAAAATTAGACGTGCAGATTATAAAACCAGTAAAAAAAAACCTAAAAATGACCAGAGAGTATGTTCAGCCAAAATGTTTAATATCTCAACTAGAAAATGAGCAGCGTGACTTAATTTAAGCAAATAAAATGACTTCCTCGAGGCTTTTGTAAACATACCTCCCAGTCTGTACAAATTGGAAGCAGCCGCTTCAAGTTACTGCACTGAGCTGCATATATAGCTGCTTCATACTTCCCAGCCTCTTGGTCTGCAATTTTCTTCAGAAAAGGGGAAAAAGGAAAAACAGTAACATCGAGCATTATTAACCACCTCTATGGGTTAATCTTTGCACAAATAGAAACTACTGCAACAATCAATGGTATTTTCTGAAGTTTTTATAAAGTGAAGTCTCTAAACATGAATTTCGTTCCACGAACTTGGAGTAAAATATGTATGTGTTGCGTATGAATGTACAATACAACTGGAAACAATAAATGAATATTTGTGGCCCCTTAAGTATTACCTCGGAAGCATTATAAGAAGCCCATTTCCAAAGGCACCACTGGCGTCCAATACCACTTTCTAGTTCAATCGCTTGCAAGATTCTACTCTTTCCATTCTTCAATAGAGCTTCCACAGAAGGAAATAGATTCAAACCTCCAAATGGGCATAGAGTTGCAGCCCTCCATGGCTGTCATATGAAAATGAAAATTTGAGAGATGAAAGATAAGAGAGACACTTTCCAAACTGCAACATGAAAAAATCACATGCCTGTCCAGCAGTTCGACAGAGCTCACATGCCTCGTCCAATCTTCCAGCTCTTAATAAGGTCCAAATATCTTCTAAAAGAGATTCATCTTGTTTCTGTTTTAGTAAAAGAGGAACCCATTTACTTAATTGGACAAATTAGATTCAACAAATAAGCAGTAAGAGTTAAGGCTGTTGTCCCAATATCTGATTTCAAACCTGTGACACATGATGATTCCTTACAAAATATAAATAACAATTTGTGAATGTAAAAAGTAACTCTTACTATGGGCAGTTAATTCGTTTTTCAGTACCATCTCGGTCCTAGACCGAGATAGGAATAATGTAATTCAGCCGGGAAATATTCGGGAGTTTTCGGATATTTCACCAACCAAAAATGTTTATTTTTTAATATATATACTTCTACATATAGTAGACAATAATAAACAATAACAATTATGTATAATACAATTTTAATGTAAATACTTATATTCTACAATTAAGATGTAGCTCAGTGGTAGAGCGTTCGCTTAATAATGTGTTTCGGGTGATATTTCGCCGAAATATTTGGGCCGAAGCCCATTGAACATACCCGTTACTATTCATACCAATATGAATCCGAATACTGGTATACCACCGAAAAATCGCCCAAATACCAGGGAATAAACTGCCTTAGTAAGGATTTCTCAAGCCGGTAGAGTATAACTTACTTTATCATCAGGGTGTTGTTGAGCTATTTCACGTGTTGGAGCATCAAAGTCCAGGTGCTGGACAGTAGCTGCAGCAGCATGTCCCCTCTTTAATAATCTTTGGGTATTATGCCAAACTCCTGAGCTGGGAAGATATGAACCTACATAGCATCCTCTAACCTGTAAAGCAAACAGTTTCCATGTATATGAACTTTCATCAAGTATTTAAGAGAAAAGAGATTCTTATTGTACTTATATTTCGATGGCACATATGCCACACATTATGTTAAAAGCAAGAACATACATGAATAGTAGAATATAACTTCCCAAGCAAACAATTGAAACATGCTAAAAAATGACTTAACTTGCATGTCGCAACTAAAGAAGATGAAAGTCAAAGTTGAATGTATCAATATATACAACCAACTTGGAAATTTGTTGGTGAGTAGATCATACAGTTCTGTCACTTCTGTGAGTCTGAGAGGTGCTTGATAGTTACTCATTTACTTAGGGAAATTCATTTACAGCTAATCAGATTATTATACTTCAGCCTTTGAATCCGGTGACATGAGTTTGACTCCAGTAGGACCTCATCCTTTTATGGAATTGTTACCTGCTAATTCTCTTTACTTTCTTCTTATTGTAGTTTCCATTATACTATATAAATTTTATAATTTATCAAAAAAGGGCATTGAAAGTACTAATCAGAACCTTACATCACAATATAAAAAGCTAAACAGTCGTTCTACCCTCTTCATTAATGTTTTAGTTTTTTCTTATCATATTCGACATTAATGAAACGAACATAAGCAACATAAGGAAATTTGCTCAATGTTCTGAGCAAATAGAAACCCAATGAAATGAAACAGTGCTGAATTTCATTATCAGCCATCTACATTGTGAATTGAATGCTTAAATACTAACCAACCAGGGCTCAACATTTAAAAAGACAGAAATGCTCAGTTGATCACCTTGTTCTCCAAATCAAGGGCTTTAGAAGCTAGCCCCTCAAGCCATTGAACAATTCGAAGACATAATTGTGCTGTGTGGTCATCTTCATTCATAACAAACTTGCATGCCTCCAGATGAGAAGTCGTTGGGAACTGACAAAGGAACCAAAAGACATCAAAGAGTGAACATTAGAAATCGTGAATAGAAAAAAAATAATCACAAAAGAACTCGAGAAAAGAAGTTGGATAAAATGAGAAAAAAAAATGGAGGATAAAACATCCCCGGACATGTACCAGAAGAAGGTCTTGAGGAAGTTCTTCATTTTCTGCAAGATTGCAAAAATTGCTTTAGATAATTTCAATGACGCAGAACATATGAGATTTCAAACAACACGAGTATTTTTCGACTACGTATTAAATGTAAAAGGTCAAAGAGTAAGAGTTTTTACCACCACTAGCCTTGTTGTTTACTCACTTACCCAAATAAATCCTCAAAACGACATTTTAAACTGATCAACGAAAATATTGTTTTGAATGATAATTGCCGATACCCACAAAATGTACTAAAATTCCCAAAATTGTATTTGTTGCGCATAATTTACAATAACTCCAAGCTACTCATGTTGGAAGATACAAAATTATTACATCTTTTGTTGGCATATGATATAATATTCAGAATTCAAAGTCAAGTCTAAATAGTTAGAGAGGCATTTCCTTTTCCATATAAGTACCACAGAAGAGACCACGAAGCTGCCTCATCAAGCAAGAGTCGGGCCTTTTGCCTCATCAATTTATCCTCCACGACCCTATGCCTTCCATTTGATCCATACCTGCACAACTCAAGTATAAGGATGTAGTAAAAGAGAATAACACCCTAAAATCAAGACACAATGTTTTCAAGTATGAGGATATAGTCAAAGAGAAGATCTTTTTGAACTTATTATTATCGTTACTAGCGTCTGAAAATTTAAAAAGTGAGATATGTCAAAACATACAAGTCATCATATGCTTCATGAAGTAGAATTGAGCTTGAGAGAGACCGATCACTTTAAACTGTGAAAGTGTGAAGTGAAAAGTATGCTGTCAAGAGCAAAAGAAGATAAAAAGGCAAAATCCTGTAAGCAATACTAGCCTATTTACAATTATAAACCGAATCAGTGTGCCTCATTGCCCACATACTGCTTTAAGATCTTTAGCATGTAAAATTAACTCAAGACAACAAGCATATTATAGGTAATAAGTTATGCGTCCACGTAAGTAATATATAAGGCTTGTCTGGGAAATTCATATATGATTTGTTGATCCACTAAAGACATTATTTTGTTGGCCTCTTTAGCAATGGAAAAAATCATTTTGCCATTTATTTATGATGTCAATGGGTTTTTAGAAACAATAAGGAGTACTAAATCCAACTTACCGAATCGACTCCGAAACATTCCGACATGCTTTCTCAAATCGTAGTATAAGATCAGGTATAGTCATTAATTCTGCAATACACAAAGAGCATGAACTAAGGTATATGCAATGATGCAATGTGGACATTATTAACATAACAAAAACACACTCAGGTACTAAGAATTTAATGTAAATACTTTGGAGAGAAGAATCGAGCAAAGAGGCAAATAAAGCAAAAGTAGACTCCAAGACATCGCCATACACATCGTCTTCCTCAATCTTAGAAGATTTCAGCGGAGAACTCGTTCTTCTACTAAAATTATCAAATCCAGCAAAATCATCTTCCATTAAAGATCTCCTTTTCAATTGCCTGATACTAGACTGATGAGTTCCACCATCAGATTCAAAATTTTCAACTTCTTGTTTAATTTCTTCAAGAAACAAAGCTGCGTTAGGTCGAATTTGAATATTGTTTCCATCGAATAAGATTTTTGAAGAAGAAGAAGGTGTTTCTGGATGAGGTGAATTGCCTAAAGATGTGTGTCGTTTGCCGTATCGACGGAATTGTTCACGAATTGAAAGGTCATTTGGATCGAAAGATGATGGTGATGCTTCCATGTCGATGTCCATTGTTGACAGAGAGAGTGATGATTGAACGCGAGAAGTTGAGACGAAGCTTAAAACCCTAGAAAGATTCAAGCGCGGGAAGTAAAACCCTTGCTCTGCGCTTGTGCAGTTGTGCCTCACTTCCAATGTCTTTGACAAAAACTTATGGGCCTGTTTGGATATGTATTAGCATAACGTTGCTAACTTTTAAAGCCCAATAACAAAGGAACCGTTTTAACATCAAATGGGCCTGGTCCTGGGCCATTTAATGGCCCATCTATGATTTTCCTCCACGGCTCCACACAAAGAAATTTTAACCAGTAAAACTTCGACACAAAGCTATGGAGCATTCATCTTCTTCGCACAAAGCAAAACACTCATCAGTCGGTAAGCAAAACACAACAAAATTTAAACTTCAAATCAAATTACTTTTTATTCCTGAGTGTGTTTTCCCTTTGTTTTTTCAGAAGTTGGTGAGTTGAGAATTACAATTGTAAACAAGTATGGTGAAAAGCTTATGGGAGTTTTACATGAAACATGTTCAACTGAATTGGTTATATTGTGTCATGGATTTCGTTCTTCCAAGGTTAGTTATTATTATAAACATTTCAAATTTGATTGTTTTTACTTTGATATTAACAATTTACATATTTTAATATTCACAAATCTTCATCATTCAATACATGATCTTTGTAATACATCGGATCACTCTTGCAGGAATGTACATCTCTGGTGACAATTGCTTCTGCTTTAGCAAAAGAAGGGATTACTGCTTTTCGCTTTGATTTTTCTGGAAATGGGTAAGATGGTAGCAATTATGTATGTTACACATCTTAAGGAAGAAGAAATCTAGAACTTATCTTTAAGCTGATGTTGTGTAATTATGTAGAACACATTCACTTTTAAGAGTGTGAGATCAACTTTGGTTACAAGTACCCATCTAAGTATTTATTCTTATATCCCTAGAAGTGTCTTCTGTAATATGCCTATTGTCCTATTGTCTGGAGAGTTTCCTACAAATGCTGTTATGAGGGTCTTAAATTTGTATTTTAGATGGAAGCTCGTCTCTGTGCTAGTGTCTTGTATGCTAATTGTTCTTAATGAAGACGCTGAATGTCTAAACTTCTCTTCATGGTTCATGCCCATTTTATGAATTATGTAAGATAAGTAAGAACCTGATGATGCTTTAATTTCCAGTGAAAGCGAAGGTTCATTTCAGTATGGTAACTACCACAAAGACGCTGATGACTTGCGTGCTGTAATACTCCACTTTTTTCAGGACAATCGTGTCATTCGTGCAATTGTTGGGCATAGTAAAGGTGTTTTCTTTATTCTGAGTTAGCTAGTTGATTTGCTTCATGGTAAATTCATATTTGAGTGTATGCACTTTGTTTACGTTTTCTTCTTTCACTTTACTCTATCGCTGACAATAAATTTTTGCAGGGGGGAACGCTGTGCTTCTTTATGCTGCTAGATATAATGATGTTCATACAGTTGTCAACATTTCTGGTCGTTTCAATCTGAAGAAAGGCATTGAAGGTCGCTTGGGTAATGATTATATGCAGAGGATTAAGAAAAATGGATTTATTGATGTCAAAAATATGAAAGGTAAGCTACATGGCTCAGTTTAAACATCTGCCTAAATGCATTCAAAATAAAAAATGTAGTCATATTCACCACACTGTAATAGTGTATGGTGGTGACTTTGATAATCAGACTTACAACTTACTAAGTTTATAGGCTGTTGGTGGCAGATTAGCATTGGCATTTCCTCTAGTGATGTTATTGCCAAGTGCTCATTCTGGTAGTAGCCTAGTAAACTCACTCACACACAAAAACACATCGAAACTAAAATTTCACCGTTGTGATGGTTTCCATATGCTTCCCTCTGCTTGAGAAATGGCAACCTTATGAGGGTGGGGGTCCTATTAAGAAGCCCTAATTCATAGGTCCTATTAAGAAGCCCTAATTCATAGGTATTAAGAAGCCCTAATTCATAGGTATTATATCTGTTGAAAGTATAATTTCAGGAAGGGTTCAGTATTAGGTAATTGATTAACATTATGATTGTATTGTAGGAAAAATTGTATATCGTGTGACACGAGAAAGTATGGTGGATCGTCTAACCACTGATGTGGGTCCAGCATGTCTTCTGATTGACAATAAGTGCAGGTAGAACAAGTTGTTTTATCTAAATTTTGTATCCCCAACTTAATGTTTTTATTCTTTAATGTAGATTGTAGACCAGGGTAATACTAATACATCTTCTACATGTGGTAGAAAGTCAAACTAAGAATTATGAAGCCACAACTATTACATGTCAGGATAATATCCATATGAATATTGTTAGAATGATAAGTTGGATTGACGACTTCCAAATCACATAAATTCTTATTACTAACCACTCGAGTAATTCATTCCCTCTGTCCCTCCTGTTGGGATAGCTATGTTTAAGTCACCTTACCAAGGTCAAGCCATTTTCTTTACTGTGAGCATATAGAGAAATTTCTCCTCGGGTTTTTAGGGAGCGTTGGAGCAACGATCCAACAACTACATGCTCATGCGAGTCTGACAGAGACAGAATAGTTGAATGACAGATGTTAAATGCATTTGGAGAGTTTATATGTAAGATAAACTACATCAAAGTATCAAACTATCTTAGAGTATGATGTTCGGGGCTCAAAACTCATTAGAAATTATTGCATAAATAAGTGTTGAATATTGAGGGATTTTTAATCGATTTTTCAAAAAGTTATATGTATAATGTATTATATTAAGCCGATGGTCTGTATGTATTGCTTGTCTCCTAAACAGTTAAATGGGATGACATAAGTATATTCTTCGCTCTGGCTTTTTGTTGTCTGCATGGAGTGGTACTGCCGTACTGGTCTGCTCATTCTACTGGAGCACTTTTTTTCCTAAGCTACATCTTAAATCTAGTCTGACTTTATATGAGTTTTTCAAGTTTCGTGTAATTGTGAATAGCTCCAATTAACTGTTTTATCTCTATTATTTCTAAGTTCTTTTTTTCACTTTTATGCCTACTTTTTTCGAACTCACTTGTTTTGCAGAGTCTTAACAGTTCATGGTTCTGCTGATGAAATCGTACCAACCGAAGATGCTTTAAAATTTGACAAAAAGATTCCAAACCACAAAGTACAGTTAATAGAAGGAGCTAATCATTACTTCACTTCGCATCAAGCTGAATTAGCTTTCGTAGTGGTGGACTTTATCCGGGTAGATCAAATGGATACGTATAACCAGGTTCCGTCGTGCAAAGGACTTAATCAATCATTCAGGGCAAGGTTATAATGTGTTCTCGTAGCTCAATGCGTAAATATTTCAAGGTCCTTTACTCCGATCCTTTACAGCTAAAAAGGCAGAAACCAGTGATTGCTATACCGTGTAGCAATTGGAGATTATAGTGTGTGCTCATCAGTCACATAAACAGTTCGGGGCTCTTCTTACCTACAGAAGCGAAAATCACGATTCATTATTGGGGAGCAACTATCCAGCTTTGGAGAACCTCTCGAATCTCTCCACAGCTCCCATGTGTTAGCAACTGTTATCATCTATCTTTGATTCTTTACGGTTCAACCTGTCTACTAGTTTAAAATGGCTTATCCAGTATTCAATCTCTGCCGATGTGTTGCACTGAAGAAAATTCCCATGCTATGTTCTGATTCTGACAACTAAACCAGTTCTATTTTCTAACTGACAGACTTGCACGTTTTT
>JABWDY010020925.1:4479-20469 GCA_013358455.1 Thalictrum thalictroides | reverse complement strand
GACTCAAGTCAAAGGTGTTGACTAGCGGTCAAATAACGGAAGTAGGACCAAAAGCTCATTACACATCATTTTTGGACCAAAAGCTCATTATGCATGTTCTACAGGGACCAAAAGCTAAATCCCCCATTTTAGTTTTTTAATAAAAACAACCAATCACAAATAGTGTTAACAAACACCCTCTTTAAGAGGGTGCAAAAAATTCGGACTCCATAACTCTGCAGGATGCTTTTTGCAAGGTCATTTGCATTCAATTTCGGCCAGTAAACGTTGAGCTTAAAATCACTTTGAACAAAATCTAAAAAGGCCTGATTCACATGAAAGGATACCGGACAACGATTTACAGAGTACATAATATTCATGACAGTAGAATTTACCGGAAAAATGATCACGTCATCTGGGCTACTGTTATTGCAAAAAATTTCATGCCATTCCTCCATCATACAACTCTTGCAGTCATTTCCCTGGAATATTGAAACTGAAAAAACATCACCAAATAAAATTTAGGTGTGCCTTGAGCTCAAATTAGCTAGAACTCAAAACAGATAATGATAAAGAACAAGGATTTCATCACATATCCTTTGCCCTGCATCACCTTGACTTCCACGACAATTAGTTGTCAGAATTAACCTAACGATCTTTATGCCATTTAATTGGCTAGAGTATTTTCTTGCAATAGATTTGTGACCTTATCTTGAACTGCACTAATCTCACTGCAGACAAAAATGTAATAGTGAAGCAAAAACTCAACATATGATACAGCTTCCGCCTAACTCCAAAACAAGACAAGACGTATAAAATAATAAAAACCAAAAGTTAAAAATAAAATGCTAGCGATATGCTCTTAGAGAAGCTTGAACCATCCTAGAACCTAAACCTAATATACTGAACATCCATGGGCCACAAACTAAATTGACAAAATTATGATTCTTTATACTCTCAGTCCAAAAAAGTGGCCAATGAGTTGATTGAGTCATTCAGTTGTATGCTATTAAGAACAAGCACAAAAATCATCAATGGTAAATGAGAAAATAAGTGACCTAATCCTAACTATGATCATCTGCCTAAAAGGCATGAATCCTACCTAAAAGGCATGAATCTCTAAATCCATGAACCATCAACAAGCTACTCCCACCTTTCTTTTACTGAAGATGCACACTTAACATGTTTCTAACACACATAACTAAACTCATTACTTTTAGACTAATATTAATAAAACCCAGCCCTAGTAAACGTGGTAATGACATGGGGAAACTAAAAATGGACACTCAGATGGCATTTCATTCATTATTGTACACGAGCTTCATCTGTAAAGGGAAAATTGCAGTGTAATCACCAATACAATTGAAGCTCATGTGATTATATAATACTAAGTCGCCGATTTATTTTTGTACCAACGAATCAACGATTAAGATTTGTTTTCCCCTACTTGCTGCATCAAAAACTAAATCTATTATATTGCATTCATGCTAGTTTGGAAAAGACTTATAAAAGGAAGTCAAAGGAGACCACTCTGAGCCTATGATTAACATAATATCTACTTTAAGTTAGGTTTATTTTGGAAAATGTGATATTTTCCAACAGGTAGATAAACTAGTAAGGAGAACCTCTGCAAGCTTTATTTTTTTGTGGGATTTATCAAAAGAGTCATTAGAAGTAATTGCAGTTTCAAAACATATGAGATAAACACACTAGAGAAGAAATGTGGGTATTTATCGAGGTTTCACATTATTATTTTAATCCATGCCAGTTGTGTGCATCTCACCAATCTCAACCAGACATTGTACCAATAAGCCAAAATGCTCCTTCAGTGTTAAAACGCGCAGTCAACTATGTTGCAATATTAAACCTGAGCAGGAAAACCAGTAGTAATCAATCGAATGCCTTGCTGATAAATGTTTTCTTATTTGAAAAATAAAAACACAACAAAGGGGGGGAAGTTATTATGTAACTTTTATAACCATTTCATACCCCAAGACACATGGCAGCAGTAAATCTAAGATTGTTGCAGTGTAAGTGTATAACAATATACATACTATATATTCCTCATGTGTAGACTACACAGGTACCTTTCCTTAAAAAGACATCAACCATTAATTGTGTCTTTCATCTTTCAAACAAATACAATAGAATGAATCTTTCAATCCGCTTGAGACAACATAGACATCAGTACTCTACAATACAATTAACCCATGGAATAACATTGTGGTATAGTATACGACAGTCCAAATCAACGTTGAGCAAAAAAACTAGGTAAAGAGATAAACCTTCCCAAAAATGGTGTTTGTAATGAACATTGCTTATAGAGTTGTCCAAACAGGACGATCAGCTGGAAGAACCCAATTCCTGCAAAATCGGCAAAGGTTATATTGCTGGTACATCTCAAAACTAAAAAATACTACCTAACAAAGGAGTGAAAAGACTTACGTCTGTCCACGGTAAATGGCACCACAGTGAAGAAGCAACAGTTATTTAGTTGAAGCTTCGCTTTCGCTTTCGCATTGCAATCATACAAAGTTTTATACACTTGAACCTATACCAGGGAAAACAAAACTTTTAAGCTATTGTACAACATCTTTCTCAATCTTGCCATAAGCATTGATCATTTACCTGTAGCTTCATTCCTTCCCCAAGATCATACTGATGATGTGGTGGTACCTGCGTATCGGAAAAACAATTAGAATAAACAATCGGCATTATGAGTTTGTGAACATGGGAGAATCTGAAAAACATAAACAACGAATTAGGGTTTCTTAGTTTTTACCCAGTGAACTCATCCACATACCAGCTGTCAAGGACCTCTTGAACTGAACCAAATGCTCCAGTAAGTTCTTCAGAGACAGAAAAACGAACGCAAAACAGATTCTTCTTTTGGTGTCGATAGCTTTCACGTCAGAATCTTGGAAAGATGATATCATCACAATGGATTCAAATCAGCTTATGGATTAAATTGTGGTATAGAATATGAAAGTCCAAAAGCAACTTCAAAATATGTAACTAGAGAGAAAGATAAAGTGATAAACCTTCACAAAATGTGTTTTAAAGCATATTATTGCTCACAGAGTTTAGTCCCAACAGGACAATCAGATGGAAGAACCGAATTCCTGCGAGAGTGGCAGGTTATTGCTGGTAAATCAAATTAAAAACGCACTACCTAACAATAAACTTAATGGCACCCCAGTGAAGAAGCAACATTATTGAACAGTTCCTTAGTTGAAGCTTGGCTTTTGCTTTGCAATCATATGAAGATTTATACAATCAGAGATAACTTACCAGTAATTGCCTTCTTCCCCCACAATCAGGTTGATGAATTAGTGGTATCTGCGTACAGAAAGTAAACTTTGAGATGGCATCAACAATTTGCAACCTCTATACTACAGCTGCGAGCTAGAAAAACATCAAACCAATAAAATATATATCAAAAGTCCTACTTATTCTGCATTTTTGAGGGAAAAAGTAAAAAGTCTTACATAAGAATCAAATGTTACTTACAGATAGTTGCTAAAATTTTCGCAAGTCATTCACCTATAATTGTCAATACTAACATTGTTTATTTATAGAGAGAACTGGCTATCACAAGTTCACAACTCACAAAACAACAGATAAATGACAAGGGAAAGAATGGTTCGTATAGTTTTGGAAAAATCACAATTAATACCAAATCTTTCTTCAGAGTATTGATTTGCAACAATGTGAAATTTAAAAATATTTCTTTAGAGCGTTAATTTATCAAGTGGCCTTAGAAGCTATCAAGTACCCAACCAATTGCTTTGTTACTTTGTTAGAGTTCCTGTTTCCATGTCAATTGTTTTCGCTTCAGAATGTATAAACGATTGTATTCTTCAACTCAAAGTGATGAATTCGAAAACATAAAAAGGCAAAAAACTTCTGAAACCATCAAACAAAAAGACATCTACGTTTTATTTAAAACAAATGAACTAGTAGCTTTGAAGAAACAGAATTCATACTAGAAGAAAAACACCAACTAGGGTTTTCGAAACTACTTACCTGATTGATCGATCAATCCATCGAGAGAGAAAGAGAAGGAAGTACTTGGGAAACGAAGTGGAGAAACAACTTATATTTATAGATTTGTCGGGAGGAAGAGAATGCGTTCAGTTAACGCGCATACAGGAGACTCAACCGCGTTGCGGTATTTTTACGCCAACATCAATTCTCTTAAGTTTTTGCGATTCGCTCAGCGTTGCGGCGATCTTACGCCATTTTTATTTACGATAATAATTTCCGGTGTTCAACCACTCAACCAGTACTCTTTTTTATTTTGATAACACACTCAACCAGTACTCAAAATTAATAAAATGGTCCAATAGGAGCCAAAACTAAATACGTCGAAGGATATATCTGTAATATACTTAAAATGTCGAGAACAGAACCTCGGGTTTTTCGCAGGGTTTAGAGAGTAGAGAAACAGAAGAAGAAGAAGAAGAGAGAGAGAACTGATCTAAGCTTCTAATGGCGCTATTATTTCAGAAATTTCAAGAGGTAAACAGAAACAAATGCGTTTTGTCACACTTGGTTTGAAATTTTCTTTCTAAAACCCTAGTCAGCTAAATTTCTATAGAACGTTTGTGCTAGCAAGTTCTGTTAATTTTATTTTTGGGAAGAAATAGACATTTAAAATGGTTAATACTGAAATGTAGAATGGGATGAATTTAAAATTTACATTTGAGATTTAAACATTAGAGTAAACTGAATTTGACATTTTGAGATTCTATATATGATTAGTGCTTCAGTCAATTTAGACTTGTTTGGGTAACTATTGTTATTCAGTCAATTTAGATCCCTGAAATGTCTAGTTATAGTTTTCTTTAGAAATCAATGATGTAGGAGATCTGATTCTTGTGGTTATTATGTTTGTTAGACTGGCTAGACAATCTTCAACAACATTTGTTCTTCTTGCATTGATATATAAAAGATGGAAACAGCATTCATTCTTCATTTCTTTGTATATATTTATTTTGAGTGAAGGAGATGAAATGTGAATCTGGTTCCTGATCAATAATATAACTTTCAGTCGGAAAGCACTTCTCAAAAATGCACATTTATGTTTTACATGTTTAGACAAAATATATAAAATTTCGGTTAAAGGACTGATATTGGTTCAATATAGATATCCATTCTACTCCCAGGAGTAGTTACGTACATTGAAATTAGTATCTTCTGTAACTTAGATATTAGCGGTAAAAAAACTGTCAAGTACAGGTTGTGATGAAAAAACTATGCTTTTTTGGATTGGTATGCCTAATGCTTTAATCTTTTTTATCCTCTTTTGTTTCTATTGTTTACTTTCAGTTTGTGAAAACTCTTGCAAAGAGTCCAACGTTTGCGAGAAATCCAAGGACGATTCAACTTGAAGCAGATATGAATCGCCTTTTCCTCTATACTAGGTAATTGCTTTTTAAGTCTCAAAGAATAACTTACAGATATAATATTATGGATCTTATGATTTCACATGCTTTTCTGCTGTTTTCTCATCCTCAAATTAATGAAATTTTGAAGTTTGAAACGAGATGAAACCCACTGTTTATATATCCGGTGTTTTGTATCAACTTTCTAAGATAGATATTGTCATATATAGTGATGTGTGTTGATATATTCATCACCGTTCATAACTTTGAGAAAAAGACATTGTCT
The DNA here is from genome assembly GCA_013358455.1 of Thalictrum thalictroides. NCBI lineage: Eukaryota > Viridiplantae > Streptophyta > Magnoliopsida > Ranunculales > Ranunculaceae > Thalictrum > Thalictrum thalictroides. The sequence continues at coordinate 14,817 of JABWDY010020925.1, read as the reverse complement.
TCATTAAACTATTGTATATGAGTTATGGGTCTCAAATTATATTTTTAATTTTCAGTTATAATCGGCTAGGGAGGAATGCAACTGAGACTGATGCGGAAGAAATTATTGACATGGCTAGCAAAGCTGCCCTTGCTGATCAAGAAAAACAAGTTCAAGAGAACATCCATTCTCAGATCAAAACCTTATGCACATTACTGGACAAGATCCTTGTTCCTACTTTTAAGAACACTGATGAGCCACTTAGTTCCTCTCCACATAGAAATGATACTCCTCGTCGTAGTGGCCTCAGTTTTGCTGTTGGCAGAGATGGGCAACCTCCCAACCAACCTGGTAAGTGCTTGACTACTTGGTACTTATTGATCTTGTCTATATCAAAATAGCTCAGGTGTAAAATCAAATGGAACATGATTTAGAACTGTGTATGTTGGTTTGAATGTCTCTGAATGCATTTCCATAGCATTATTAATTATTATCTACGCCATGTCTAGACATGCAAAGATACCCTGAACTATATAACTACTTGAGGTTTCCAATTGCTTTCATGATAGCTCAATATTACTTGTTTCTTTTAATTTACAAATCTTAAACAAGTGTGTCATTTCACAATCATATTAGGCCCTGTGATATATATATAGCAGAGGATAATCTCCGGGAATGTTTCTCATCAAGGATTTTTTTTTTATCAAAATTCCTGCTGGATGGATGTCTCATTCAGTATAGTCTAATCTTATAGGTGTTGCATACCTATATAACTATTAAGTGTTGGAAATCTGAATTATAATTTTCATATCTTACAACCTAGTGTATAGTAGCAATTACTATATAGAGATTAGTTGAAAGTTAAATTGGAAAAGACATATGTGTATGAATAGTTGTGTCTTTTGGAAATTATGTTTCAAAATATGCATATGTGGCTCTTGTGGAAAGACACCTTTTCATTGAAAAGGTGTTTGTACTGTTTAATACATTGACACCTTTTTACATTGAAAAGTTGTTTTGTATTAGGTGAACAAGTTTGTTCATGTCAAACATTGTTATTGAAATGGTGCTTCATTTAAACAGTTGTGACTCTTCTAATGGGTTAGGCCCAAGAGGTGTGATTAAGCCTATAAATAGAAGTGCCCACAAGCCTTTTGAAAACACACCAAATTGATTGAATACAATCTCAATCATTTATTTCTCTTCTCTCTCCCATACTATCTAATTTCGAAGAGTTTCTTATTTAGTTCGCTAGTACTCTATTATTTAAGTGCAAATTAATAGAGTGAAGAACTGTTGTATCTTGGGAGACTACCATCCGTTCAATTGTTTGCACCGTAGCAAGGGTGAAAATATTGTCTTAAGGAAATTGCTTCGGCAAGCCTCAGTTCATTTCCTTCTCAACATTTCTGAATTTGTGTAGTAAGTGTTTACTTGTTATTTCGAATTTATTGAGTATAAATTCAATTTAATTTTATTGTGTTATTATTCTTTTTTCTTTATTGTAATTGTGTATTACTTGAGTTTCATTTCTGAGTTCACACATTGCGACACCAACATTAAGTACTTTAACATTCACAGAGTCCTTAGTTGTCAACCATATATTAATTGCAATATTACTTTCCATGTGCAAACATATCCTTGATAAAATGTTGTTTCTTACATATAATGTAAAAATGTTGTTTACTTTTTTTCTTTTTTCTAAGGCAAATAATCAACTTTTTAATCAATTAACAAAAAGTAGAATCTGTGCAGTGTTTTTTACATGTATATACATGCTAGATATGTATTCAAAACTATATTATTTTGAAGTAACAATAAAAGAAAGTAAATTCATTGTACACGATATCTGACTTTAAGGGTTTTTCAGCGCAGCTGTCCCTGAAACAAAGGCATTGTCGCGCAGTGAGCTCTCTCAATATTTAAAAGAACTTAGTGGCTACAGCCTTGATATCAAACCATCTCAAATTCCTCACAAGGAAGCTGGACAAGGTTTATTCGTCGATGGTGAAGCAGGCGTCGGAGCTGTGGTTGCCTTTTACCCTGGTGTTACATACTCCCCAGCTTACTATCGGTACATTCCAGGGTATCCAAGGGTTGATGCTAGTAACCCTTATTTGATCACAAGGTATGATGGTATCGTGATAAATGCACAGCCTTGGGGTACTGGCGGCGGAACTCGTGAATTATGGAATGGGTTAACCATGCCTGAGATTGAATCAAATGTCCCTACAGGTAGCGATAGAGGTTCTGACCGAATGTGGAAATTGCTTAGTAAGCCTTTACAAGGTGACAGAAGGAACAATGGTGGGGAAGTATTAGAGCGGCGGAATCCACTAGCCTTGGGTCATTTTGCCAACCACCCTGGTAAAGAAATGGAACCAAATGTTATGGTTTGCCCATACGATTTTCCACTTACTGACATGGGAATGAGAGCCTACATCCCAAATATCTCGTTTGGAAGTGACGAGCCAGCAAAGATGAAAAGGTTTGGTAGTTTTTGGTTTAAGTCTGGGGGATCTGGTGAAGATATTTCTGATGTTCCAGTCTTAAAAACACTTGTTCTCATAGCAACAAGGGCAATATGCAATGAAGAAGTACTACTAAACTACAGGTTGAGCAATTCAAAGCGGAGACCAGCATGGTACACTCCAGTGGATGCAGAGGAAGACCGGAGAAGATGGAGCTAATTGGCAGCATAGTCTGTGCAACAATTCTCTTATTGTGTTGTTCCTTTGAGTTAGTGTCTCATAGATCTTCTGTCTAACTTGTTGTTATATGTGAGTTAAGATTATAAATTTTTGTTTCATCTGGAGAAGTATTTTTTTCTCCATAGTTGTTGAAAACATCTTTATTCTGAAGAGATTTGCTGAATGATATAAACCTTAACATTGATTGTATTGGCAATAGAAAACTTGTACCATTGCAGGCAGGATATGCTGATAAAATGTTATTGTCATACGTAGCTACAATTTGGATCGAGCATGTTTCATTTTGATGTTATCCTGACGCTATTACATGGTATAAATGGACACGATTTTTCATGTTTTGAGAGATAAACCAGCTACATAGATAGACGAGTATATAACTTAAAGAATAAAGATTATGTGATTATTGAAGAGAGATAAAAGATTTTGTTAAGAAACCTAAATTTAATAGAATTTGTAAAGTTGTAAAGTCTGTGCAACCTAAACATGAAGCACATAAAAAGAATTACAATGAATACTCTGGAAAATAGTACTCTTTTCCATTATCAAGATAAGCTACGAATGTAAGGAATTACATCTAGAAAATAGTACTTCCATCTTGAGCACGGTGAATAGAATGTCCCTATACTATGTTAAATGATGAAAATACACAGAATATTGGTGCCATGAGCAGTTGAACAACCTGACTACTTATACAATCTTGGTATTTTGACAGGTTTGAGAAATACTTGGGAGGAGCCCATAAGCTCTGTCAAGCAACTCAATCTTTATTCTTCTCCCAAATGATACCTCCATCCTCTGCACCAAATAACATAAGATATATGTCAGGTTTGAACTCTGCCCCAGAGCATAAATATAAAACATGTCCAAGGCCTACAAACTAACTAGATTCATGAGCACAGAGCCATGCAAGATGAGCAAGATTCAGCACTCGATGCAGAACTCCCTATAGCTAGTGAACAAATATTTTCATCAACTATTGCTCACCTATAATGTAATAATTATTAAAAGATTTCACATGTCTTGTTATCTGCCAATTTACAGAAAACAAGCAAAAGTTTATGTCAAAAGGCACAGAACTCAACTAAACTTGCAATACTACAGAAGTACAAATAGCCTATGACTACTTCTTTACCCTCTCAACAACATTCTATAATCTAGACTGGCCATTGCTGGTATACTATAGAAGGTGTTGAATTGGTCTCTATACTCACTGCAGTGGACTGATTTGATCCTATATAGACTGCATAATCTTGGTGTAGAAGATCTCATTAAGTCCAAGCCAGAATAGATATTTTTCTGATACAAGAGTCCAACAATAATTTTTTCCTGCTCTCAACATCCATTTCTATAATGCTAGCTAAGGTTGTGTGTTTGAGTGTACCAAAAATTTTATTGTTGCTCCAGATGTTCATATAAATGAAATTCTCTGCTACATTCGTTCGAATAAGGAATATATTCTGTTCTAAACTTCTCATCCAGCACAACCAGATATGAGAATAAATCCCATATAACCAATACATTTCCCAAGTAACAATACAAAAAACATACCTTTGATTTTCTTCTTTACCCAGACCTCAATCAGCATCCCAGCTCCAATTCCAGCAGCAATACATGCCCCATAGATAGCAACAGCAGAGGGTAAGGATCTTCGAGGAAGGAAATAGTAGTCAGGGACTTGCCTTATTTTCTTCGGAAGTCGCTTTTTTATGACTGGTGCACCACTGGATTCATTAGCAGCATTACCTACAGTTTTCCAATCAACTCCTTTCAACAAATCATTCTCCTCACTCCCCATGAAAGAAATTGCTTTTCTCTTCTGACCTATGAAAATTTATATATGGGCATATGGCAATTAAAGTCAACAAACAAACAGTATTGAAATGTTGAAATAATAATTCAATTAGTAACCCTTTGAGATCTGAAAACCCCTTTACAAATTTAACCAACGATAGCATGTCTTGTATGATGCACACATAAGAAATGCCCATAAACATGTGTATAGTTAATTACTCAAACAAACAAACAAACCTTTTTGCAAGTAATTGGAGATGCAAGCAAGTAGACGAAATCAGTGTTTTGGTTCTGCCATTCGTAAAGAGATATCGAAAACAAAGCTTAAAATTTGCATTAATGGGGTAAAGACAGAGAGAGAGACCTCTCGCCGGAGCAATGGGTTTAATCTGGGTTTATGAAGTACTCGTAAAAAATACACTGCACGCGTGCAACCAAGAATGCACGGAGTACCTTTATTCCACCGCTACGCGGTTGCTTTATTTTTCCCGCTACACGTCACTAACTCAAGTGATATGGAAAGGCAGTCTCTTTAAAACCACTACTTCTGATCTTCATACTCGACAAAACTCTCTAAAGCCCAAGATGTTCCTTCCTTCGTCATCCCCACAGTTACTCGCTCTATTTCTCTTTCGATCGATCGACTCATGGCTGTTTTCACTACGATCTCTGCCACTTCTCTCTCCCTCTCCCGTCAACTCCATAACAACTATATTAAAACTCGAAAACGCTTTCTGTTCCCGATTGTTTCTTCACTTAACTCATCTTCTGAACCTTCTCCAAGAGGAAACAACAGCGTTGCTTCTTCTTCTGCATCTACTTCCAACACTCCAGCGATTCATACAAGCATCCCTGACAACAATTTTAAATACGCTTTAACAAATCCTAGCACTGGAAGTACTCCCATTTCTCGATTTGTTCGATCAACAGAATCCAACATTGAGAGGGTAACTAAAAATTTTAATTCCAAAGTTTTTTACTTTTATTTGATTTGTTAAAATTGGGTTTTTTATTTTGCATATAAAGTTTTCAATTTTGTTTCAAAGTTGAGATCTTTTTTGTAGCAGTTAATTAATTTTAAGCCATTATTTATGTAATTATTGGTACTATATGAGAAGCACACCAGACTAACTGATGTGATATAAAAGGTAAGTGGTTTGAAATTAAGATTTAGGTAAATAACTTTAATTTGTTGGAGTAAGATTAATTGAGGTTTCATCATGATTGTGCATGTCGGTTCGGACCTTGTCATTATTTTCTGATCCAAATATTGTTAGTGTTCTTATTTCATAATTTGTGTTACTAGCAGAAAACACACATATCATGAAGAAGACACCTTGAAATTAGCCTTTTGGAATCTCAGTCCAATCAAAATGTATTCAATTAACCACATACACAAGCATAAAATTATGCACTAAGGATGAATATTACTGCAATCTGAGTGCTTACCTTGCTTATTATAGTTGTATCTGGAAGAGAAAAGGGGATGAGTGGATGACTGTGTTTGAAGGCCCTTACTTAATAAGTAGTACTTTTTTTTCCTTGAATTGAAAAAAAATTTGACCTAAGAGCTAAGAAAAGCTCTTTTATATATGAGTTGAGAGCGTACTCTCATTCATGTTAACAGTAAGCTTGTTCTTGTTGATTAGTCTCTGCAAGGTCATTTCTATGCGCATCATGGCACACCGTTTTGCGAGGTTGAGTTTTGTCCAGTACATTTTGGTTCCAGTGTAGATGTATCAATCATGAGTCTCTTTTAGCTTCTTCATATACTGTGAGTTCTTATTCATATTATAAAGTTTGATTGCTTGTTCTTTTGTTGACCAGGTGATATTTGACTTCCGGTTCTTGGCGCTTCTAGCTGTAGCAGGATCACTTGCAGGTTCCTTGTTGTGCTTTCTGAATGTACACTCTCCATACTTCCCATGTTCTTGGGGTTTCTGATAAAAAAAAACAATGGTCCTGTTGCCTACATGACATCCATTGTGGTTGTTGAAGCATGGAGTCAATGAGTTGCTCTCTAAGCCATCAAAAGCTTTTGTGATGAACATAATGCTGATAAAGGCCCTACGGCCCTACCTGTTTCTAAAAAAGATAGAAGCAAAAGTTTACTCCCAAGTTTGGTGGTATAAGAGGCACACTTTGTTTACGTAGAGAGGGTTCCACCACCATTATTGGCTTACTGAAATCATCCTACCTGCAAATATTTTGAAACTCCTGCAGTTTTGAATGACAGCCAAGTTTTTCCATGTTTTTGCAGTCATGATGATAGAGATTTGGTGGTGGAACCTGTGTTACCATAAATCGCTCACCCCCCCACGTTTTGCGATTTGGAACATGTTCCAATCACAATAGAAAAAACAAAAACAAAAAACCAGAAAATAAGGAAGATGAAGAGTTTTTACTTCTTTGTATTTTTGTTTAGATTAGATTTGATACGGTGATCCTGATTGCCCTGATTCAATGAACCAAGGATCACCATAATATAAGTAATATAGAAGAATTTCTGTTGAACTAAAACTCTTTTACAAATCTGCTAATTTTTGGTAATAAATATCTTAAAAAATAATACATTGAGTCCTACAGATTTGGAATACTATTAACCACTACGTGATATGTAAGATTTTGCTTATTAAAAAGTATGTATAATAGAAGTCTGACTTATGGAATTTTAAATTATTGTGTTATTATGAGAATATATTGAATATTGTATATTTTTTTTCTTAAATATATTGAATATTTATATATAAACGATCCGGGTAACGCTCCGCGTTCCTAATGAACGGTCCGAAGAGGTATACCCCCATCGTACCGCGTTCCATATAACTAGCGTTCTACGTACCCGTTCCCGTTCCACGTACCATAACGATCCACGCTCTAGGTAACATTGGGTGGAAACACCTACATCCAAGACGGGAATACCCCTTAGACAACCAATTTTTTTTGTACAGTCTGAGCAAAGCTTAGCCTAACTTGAACCTAATGTCATTCAAAGAAGCATTGTTTTTTATGGGCTTATTTAGTTGATCAAAGAGGAGGATGTGTGCTTTATTTATTTATCCTAGCTTCGGGATGGAATTTGTGAGGCTGAACATCATCTATCCTTGTCTTCAGGGATGTGTGTATATTGTGGATGCTTATAAGATTTATTGGACAAGCTGTTCCAAAGGAGTGCACACAGGACAGATGGTTCTACGGTTGGTTGAAGCTATCGGTAAGATTCTTAAGAGTTCATTGTGAAAGAGGTGTTCATCTTCTCGCCTAATAAATTATCTTAAAAATAAAACACATTCATCTCGATACAGATACAATAATACTCCAAAGTCTTCAGCTTAACTTTGTTGAGTTGACTGGGTTGTGTTTTTTATTTTCAGAAACTAGCATTGCATCATGATAGCTTTCCATTTGCTGATAAATAATTTCTTACAAGTTATTTCTTTTAATTAAATCTTACTGTCTCGGAGCAGATGTTTACCTTGCTGGGACTGTCATGCTAATTTTTGGCATGGGCCTGTATGGACTATTTATCAGTAATGTGTCTCCTGATGTGCCTGCCAATGTTGATCGCGCTCTCAAGGGGTCCTCCTTGTTTGGGATGTTTGCTCTGAAGGTATAATAGTCCTACTAGTCCCAACCTCGTGAAAGTCTTTCAAAAGACTGTTTTTCTTATATGGAATCATACCTTTTGTTTTCTTTCTTTATTTTTCCATGTGTTATGACTACATTTTTGGATATAATTTTGGTGCATTTAGCTTTCTTTTGTATAACTTATAGTCTGTGGTTCTTCCTTCTTTTCTTTCCTTTTTTCTGCTTACAAATAATTTTGTTTATTCCCTTTTACATAGAAGTGCTGATTTATCTAATATAGTTGAAGGCAAAGCCTCCCGACAGCAAAGTTCCTGTACTTCCCTAACAGTTTCTCTGTTTTTCCTTCTTTCTAAAATGTCATTCTTCTGTTCTCTAGGAGAGGCCTAAATGGATGAAGATCAGCTCACTTAATGAGCTAAAGACAAAAGTGGGACACGTTATTGTCATGATTCTTCTAGTAAAGATGTTTGAAAGGAGCAAGATGGTGACGATAGCTACTGGCATGGATCTTCTAAGCTATTCTGTATGTATCTTCTTGTCATCTGCTTCCCTGTACATTCTTCATAATCTCCACAAGGAATAAATAGCTGCATCTTTCAATCGTACATTTTGAAAGCATGTAATAATGATGATTTATTGTAAATATTAATTCTTTTGCGCATTTTTCTCCTATCAATCAGCACTAGATGGAATAAAGAAATTACTAGAAAATACATGTGCATAACCTTGTTTACCATCAGAGTTGCAGTAATTGCAGTGTATTTTCTAGCCTGCCCTTGCAAACTTTTTTTTTTTACTGTGTTCATATGTGTACTGTGTAGTATGATTATTGTCAGATTTTGTAGGGAGAATCATGTAAATGAGGGCGTAAACCTTTTCAAAGAAACAATTGGCCACTAAACTGTACCAAATGTTGTTACACACAACTTTTTAATCCATAGCCTATGCACATTAATTCAACAGAGAGAAGCAAAAAAGATTGTTCAGTAAAATGGTCCATTGTGGAGTCTCTCCAGATTGGTCACGTCTGTTGTGCCAAAAGTCTTTGAAGAAGACTTGCTGCAATTTATTAGTAATATTGTCGGTTCTATTGTAACACGCCAGCCTGAAGAAAATCCTGGTTCTGTTCCTGAATATGTGACATGAATAGATTGTGGCATAAATTTGATTTTTTGTCGTGTTTCTTTATGCATCAGTATTTTATCGCATAAATTCTTGGTAAAAATATTTGACTTGTCGTCCAAGTTGTTGACTTCATTCCATCTTATGGCATATGCTTTATGCTGTCGTAGGCATATGACATTGTCCTAGCTGTTGGTATCTTGCAAGGCACCAACCTGACAGTAAGTCAGCAACAGGTTTTAAATTGGACTATAAGAGACTTTATATAAAAACACCATACATTGATACATATACCCTCCTCTTATATTAGCTAATAAGGATCAGTTCAATTGGGTTCTTTCTCCTTGGATGCATCCTTCTTATTTTTATTGCTTTGTCCATAATTAGACAGTGCTCTTTTGCTAGGAAATGAAACAGATAAATTTGTGTTGCTTGCCTTTAAAGGATAAGATAACTCATGATCCTGAAGGTGTTATGAGTTGCTTGTAATCTCTGACATCGAGGAGTGGAATTGTAGAGTTTGAGTTTCTGAGAGCTCACTGCATCTGTATCTCCCTATAGTGGGAGTGTATCTTTCATGCTGAGTATAAACCTTTAAAATAACTTTTTGCATGGCCAGATTCCTCAGGGAGTTGGTCAATTGTTTCGGTTACCGATATTGATATTAATGACAAACAACTCCTTGTCAGCACCACTACCTGCCAATCTATCACTATGCTTAAACTTGGACTTACTGGGGGTCTGGGACTCTACCTGAGGATTATGCGTCCCTTCCAAAGCTGGGAAGATTAGGTTAGCTAACTATCTCATAGTCCCAGACTCCCGGATTCCTGGGAAATCTTTCATCTACTGCATCTTCATTCTCGTCAATATTTCTCACTCTTTTTTTGATAACCGCCGATATTTCAAACTCACTCACCTTATTTTGATCTAGGATACAATACAACCCACTATTTGGATTCATTCCTTCTGACACCGGAAAACTTGTCAACTTAATAGAGCTTTCTTTACTGTGTAACTTCCTAAGTGTACCATTCCAGCAATCATGGGGAGGCCTCAGAAATCAGAATTTGCAAAACTTGGTTTTAGATGGAAATAGCCTTATCTGGGAAGATTCCTGATTCAATAGACAATTTTTTTTATTTTT
>JABWDY010020904.1:18520-29272 GCA_013358455.1 Thalictrum thalictroides | reverse complement strand
TTGTATCCATAGTCCATACATACTTTTAACTCCAGTCCTTAGTTTCACACTTTCACCCTCGGCATTGTGAACACTTTGCGGTAGAGCTCTCTCACTGTTATACTCTTAAAATACTTAAATGTTAATGATGCTCTTGCACTACACATCTACGAAATTTGGTGTGTGAGTATCATCCATGCATGCACTTTTGATGGCATACCGGAGTTAGCCGATATATTTGAAGAGAAATGGGAGGGCCCAACGCCAGAAGTTGCCCGAGGCTTGCCCACGGGCAAGTGGAGATTTTTCGAGTTTGCCCGTGGCATCAAGACCCCTTTTTCTGAAGGAAAATCACAAGCAATTAATGCTATGTGTTGTTGCGTTTTTCGGGGTTCTAACATCGTTTAGTCCTTTATAAAGCCACTTTTGCTATTTTATGAAGGTTTTGTTTCGTTTATATTCTTCTATAGAACTCTATTTTGCATGCGTGTGGTGATGGATTCCTAGAGACGAGTAGAGTCCAAATTTGATCATAACTCAAATCTTTCTATTTTTTGTCTCTTTTGTTAGGGTTGGAGGTTATTTGTGTTCTTTTACTGTATTAGGGTTTAGTTAGGATTTGGAATCTGTGTCATTTTTTAGATGTAAAAGAACTTGGTTTTAATTGATTAATAAACAAGAAGTGTTCTTCTTAATATTAATATTGGTGTGAGTTTGTTTGTATTCCAAGATCTAGTTCCTGCATCACTTTGAAATGCACTGTATGTGTTGATACTGATTACATAATTAAATTCTAAAGTAGGGAATTGAGTATTTGAGTTATTGCAAACGGATGACAGTTGGTACAAATTGTGAAACAAGTTTTCAATCTGAGCTTTACAAAAGAAGAAGAGAAAGCGTAATTCAAATTCAATTACTCCACCATTCACTAGTTTTGGATATGTCTATACGAGCTGAGTTAGGTGCACCAATATCATTGCCATTATCTTAAAACTTTTTTTTTTTTTGACAAAGGTAAGCTGGGGTTAGGCAGACCCCCACCTGATTGAATTAAACCAAAGGAAAACCTTACAACCCTCCCTAAGAGAATGATCATTAGAGGGAGGTCCCATTTAGCACAACCTAGTAAGGTTGTGAGACTTACAAACATGAGATACATGAAAATTGTTAGACTCTTAAATAAATTGTTAGACTCTTAAATAGGCTAATCCTAGTTTATGAAATAAAATTTACAACCCTAAACATTCATAGGCAGAAGAAGCTTCAGCTTGCTCAAAGAACCTGTCCTGCATTACAAACTTCTCAAAATCACCAGCTTCTAGTGTCCCCTTCTATAAAAACATTCCATAAAGAAGTTTCTAAAGAAGTAGCAAGCTTATAAACTTTTGTAAAACAATGGAGGCTTGTTCCCACCATCAAGGATGACATGTGAGTCCATATCTGATTGGGATTTTTTTTTTTCTGTTATTGACAAACCTTAAGCCTTTCAAGTAGATCTAGAATTTAACCATTATATCTATACCAGAATAGCAGCATAAGATCGTATCAACTTGTCTTCATGCTTTCAAATAATTCCACCTCCTCCACAATGTCCTGGTGACCCGGCCTAACATGAGACGATCATCAGCATTAAGCTGATTTAATGATTAAAGAAGTGTTCACGTCATCTTTCTGCATTGGCTCCAAATTGGGAAGCAATTTGGACTGAAGGTTCCGTAGGGTGTATCTAAAACTCTTATTGCTAGTTAAAATGCAAAGAAGATAAAAGCAAGAACAAGAAGAAACTGCGTAGATTTTAGCAGTCATTTGTTGTTGTCTCTGTTGATTCTGGCATATAATTTGTGTCTTAGAGTTTCTGACTTTTGCGATTTAAAGTTAATAAAACTTTCAAATGAAATTTTGAGCATCTGTGATTGCTTTTAGCAATATAACACCATCGTGCAAATGTGAAGTATGATTCTCTTGTCTTGTTTCATTACCTTTTGGGAAGTAATTGGGGACTTCTTGTTTGCCTATGAAAACTTAAGAATCTTAGAATTCTATATATAGAGTGAAAAAGGAAAAATGGATATGCATGGAGGCCACTTTTAACTTTTTAAGTTTCAACATTTATCCTTCTAAAACCTACAATGGTGCAACTGAGAAAAGAAAAGGTCGAAATAGTGGTGTAAATTCTTGTTTAGAAAGTTGGATGAAAAGAGATGGACATTTCCTCCACTGAGATGAGGATGGTACTCCTACAAGATTGCATACGCTTTGAACTGCATGATGTGCTATGTGCAATAATATATTTTATTGGTCGAATAAGAAGGAATGGAAATGGATTCCTTTCTCATGAGTAAATAGCTGGAAGGAGTCATACCATTTCTATTAATTTTTGGCTTCTTGCTGCACTTTGTTCGTGACGTTTGTCTCAATCGTGGGGACAATATTTGAGTTTCTTTCGGAGGCCTTATGTTTTTTCTATGCGTCAGTACAATATCTTCTTAATTTATTTTATTTATTTTCGAGGATTCTCATTTCCATTAATTGTTCTAATGTCTTTGGGAATAGTATATAGCCCTAAAGTTTTTCACTTTCAGTGAATCTGTGGCCCTTGAAAAAGAAAAACTGTGGAAATAAGTTTGTTGAACAAAGATTTTGCAAAGGCTGAGGAAAGATTCTGTTGGTCTTATTGTAACTTGGGTATGTGGCCAATCTTGAAATGTAGCAGGTGGCGGTTGGGCTTCCTCATTGCGAACAAACACAAACACAATTTCTTCTCCAGAGGCATGGCGTCTTCAAATAAATCAGAATTTCTAAAGGTGTATTCTGTCTTGAAATCTGAGCTCCTTCAAGATCCTGCTTTTGATTTCACCAACCATTCTCGTCAATGGATTGACCAGATGCTGGATTATAATGTCCCTGGAGGGAAGCTGAATCGAGGACTATCTGTGATTGACAGTTACAAGCTGTTGAAACAAGGAAAAGAACTGAATGAAGATGAGATTTTTTTAGCATCTGTGCTTGGATGGTGCATTGAGTGGCTTCAGGCGTATTTTCTCATTCTTGATGATATTATGGATGGTTCTCACAGTCGTAGAGGTCAAATTTGCTGGTTCAGAGTGGAGAAGGTTGGTATGATTGCTATAAACGATGCGCTTCTACTTCGAAATCATATTCCGAGAATTCTTAAAAAGCATTTCAGAGATAAACAATACTATGTGGATCTTTTGGATATATTTAATGAGATTGAGTTTCAGACAGCTTCAGGACAAATGATAGATTTGATCACTACTCTAGAAGGACAGAAAGATCTTTCATTGTACAGATTGCCAGTTCATCGCCGCATTGTTCAGTACAAAACAGCCTATTACTCATTTTATCTTCCAGTTGCGTGTGCATTGCTTATGGCAGGTGAAGATCTTGAAAACCATGTTGAGGTAAAGAACCTTCTCGTTGAAATGGGAACCTATTTTCAAGTACAGGATGACTACTTGGACTGCTTTGGTGATCCCAAAGTTATTGGAAAAATTGGAACAGATATTGAAGATTATAAGTGTTCTTGGTTAGTTGTGCAAGCTCTTGAACGTGCGAATGAGGACCAAAAGAAAGTGTTATCAGAAAACTATGGAAAGACGGATCAAACTTGTGTAGAAAGAGTGAAAGAACTTTATGGAGATCTTGGCCTTCAGGAAGTCTTTGCTGAGTACGAGAAAAATAGTTATGAGAAGCTGATCTCCTCCATTGAAGGTCATCCAAACCGAGCAGTGCAAGCTGTGTTGAAGTCTTTTCTAGGGAAAATATACAAGAGGCAGAACTAAGAAGCACTTATGTAACGAGATCCAAAATACAAAGGGAGGGTTGAGGGTAGGGGAGGGTGAACGAAAAATAAATTAAATTACATTTCTCTTTTTATTTTGAATCTTATGGATTCTGAACTGTATTATTTCATTCTAATAATATATTTAGTTCTTCTTATATATTTTTCAGTAGGTTAGCTTTGAAGCCAATGTCCTGATATACCAATTGGTTGAGCTAATTCAAACTGCTAATAATACGATAAATCCAGTTCTGGTTTCAAAATAATGAAAATCCCTTAGAGACATTCAAATTCAGCAGGTGGGAAGTCCATGACCGAATGAGATTGTTCTGGTCAGACAAATCCTCCATTTATTTAACTGATAATATATACATTTGAGGTTGCGAGGGTTGATCTCACAGAAAGTGATAATATCATACCTTTTTAACTTTAGGTTCTGCATACTTTGGCAATGAGTTTGTTCCTTTGTTTGGAGTCTATTATTTTTCTGTAATCGTTTATCGGTATTTTTTATACTACTAGGTCAACGTGTATTGATCTCAGAAGGTCATGATATCATACTAATTTTGGTTTAGGTTCTGCATACTTTGGCAATGAGTTTGCTTCTTTGTTTGGTGTCTATTATTTCTCTGTAATTGTTATTTTATATATCATGGAAAGCTTGTATACTATTACGTCAAAGATTATTAGCCAATAACTGCAGGAAACAAAGATGTCACAGTGAAGTATGATCTTTCTCAATTGATTGTTACTTGCTCTGTTTATTTGAACTTCATGCTTTTCCACTTTCTTACGAATTATGTTGGCGGGAGGTTTTGTTTGCCAACTAGCTTTGCAGTATATATACTGATATCCATTACCATTCTTGCAGCATCTTGTGTGTATACAACCATAAATATAAACCTGGACTGATGGAGTCAAATCCAAATCTTGAGAGGGACTTGATGTTTCAGAAAGCTGTGCCAGAACTCATGCAGATTAACCCAAGAAAAGCTCGGTTTCCCTGTTGCATTGTGTGGTGTCCGCTTCCTGTTCTTTCTTGGCTGGTACCTTTCGTTGGCCACATAGGTATATGCAGAGAGGATGGTGTCATCTTGGACTTTGCAGGGCCTAATTTTGTGTGTGTTGACAACTTTGCATTTGGATCGCCTGCGCGCTACATTCAAATCCCTAAAGACAAGGTTATTTGTGTTTTTTACTTCTTAAATTGGCTGCACATCTCTTGTGGATCATTGCTAATTTAAATTTTTGCTCCTATGAAAAGTGTTGTCCAACTCTTTGCCTTGATGCACATGATAACGAGGTCAGAAATGAGCAAAATGACCCAGAAGATGCGATAATGACATGGGATGATGCTCTACGCAAGGGCACACAAGAGTTCCAACACAGATCTTACAACTTATTAACATGCAATTGCCACTCCTTTGTTGCAAACAATCTGAACAGATTAGGCTATGGTGGTGGGACTGGCAGATGGAATGTGGTGAACCTAGCAGCTCTGATTTTCCTCAAGGGTCGTTGGGTGAATAAAGCAGCTATGGCCAGATCTTTCTTACCCTTTGTTGTAGTGTTCGGCTTAGGACTGATCTTTGGTGGCTGGACCTTCCTTATTGGCTTGGCTATATTCACAGTTGTCCTCGTTGGTTGGTTTATTCTTGGTACTTATTGCTTCAAGAATCTGATCCAATTGTAACTTGGTGTTATAATTTGTTAGAACACAACCATGCATGTAATTGTTATATTGTCTAGGGTGTTGAATATGTTAGGTTCGGAATTGAAATTTTATGCAGTGCAATTATGTAGGATTGTGTATATTTCGTATGAAAGTGCAAATAATGATACTCTGTCACAAAATCAGTGGCGAAGTGGTCTTCAAATCCTTGGGTAAATTGAAGTGTACATGGAAGGAGAGTTTTGTGGAATCTGTGGGCTGCAGTTGAAATTGCAGGTTAGAGGGTTACGCAGAAGTTATACCCCCAAAGTTCGTAAAGGTGACGCAGATCTTTGGAGCATAGCTATGAGGACTCCAAAAAGTCTCTTGTGTTCTACAATCATATATGGCTTGATGCTCCAGCTGGAGTTGCACAGTACAGCTACAAGGTAGGAACATCTAAACTGTACTTTATCCTAGCAACAATTGATAAACTTAGTTATGACTGTTGAAGATCTTGAGGGTTGGGTTGAAAAGGTCACTATAGCTTGAGTATGAGATCCAATTGATCAAAGGGGAGTAATTTTACAGACAAACAAAACTGTCAATTAAGCTGACAAATTCTGTTCATCCACCATTCATGTGCCTTTTGAGATGTTGAGGGTGCATCTGTGCATGGATGGCGGGTAAAAGAATTTTTCAGCTAAATTTGGCTGTTTGTTTGTTTGAGTAGCATCAAATTATCAATGGTATTGAGAGGAAGCAGTATTTGTTCGGGGCACATAACAAGAGAGATGAGCTTTCTCAGTGCCTGGTTTGTTGAACTGGTGGATATATTAGTTTCAGTCCAGATGGTGAGCTTTCCTTTAGCGTAAATTGTGATATAATGAATGTTTCTGCGTTGGTGATTACTGATCTTATCTTATCCTCCTCGCCCATGCCAGAAAATATACAGTGTGCCATTAACACTAATGTACAGAAACAATCCTGTGGCATGGGCACCCTGTTCTTAGTGGCAACACATGCATTTAACCGAAATAATGTTTGAATTGGTAATTTGGTTTACAGTATGATTTTTTTATAAGAATTATGACATCATATTAACTTTCAGGTTTAATGAATAGTTTATCTGTAGTTATCAATGTATTTGAATCTAGTCAACTGAGCACTCTGCCAGTTGGGCAGTTGGACCACATATTTTGTCTATATATATAATAGCCATTAAAGTGGACAACAAGAAAGAGATCTGTACAAGTTTTATATTTAGTGAATTTCAAAGAAGAAGAAGAAGAAGAAATGGGTGAAGAAGGACAGGTGATTGCTTGCCACACTCTTGACTCATGGAACCAGCAGCTTCAGAAAGGAAAGGATTCCAATAAAATCGTATGTATCTACACATCTATAAATTCGCTTTAGCTTGATTTGTATAATGGTTGGTTTTAGTGATTGGCTTCTTGTTTCTGTTGTTTGATTTTGCATCTATTAGTCAAAATTGTTTTCTTAGCTTAAAAATGAATACATGATACCCTTTAGGCCTTCACAGTGCATACTAATGTTGATAAGGGATGCAGATAGTGGTGGATTTTACTGCTACTTGGTGTGGCCCTTGCAAATTTATGGCGCCCATTTTCGAGGAGTTAGCCAGCAAGAATCCTAATGGCATATTCCTCAAGGTGGATGTTGATAAATTGCAGGTAACAATATTCGACACCAATCCGCACAATTTTTTTGTATTAGTCTTATGAGATTCTATGTTAATTCTGGAAAGTGGAAACTGTTATTTGCCACAGTCTGTTGCAAGCGATTGGAATGTGAATGCTATGCCAACCTTCTTGTTTCTGAAGGACGGAGAGCCTGTGGGAAGGCTTGTGGGTGCAAATGCGCCGGAGCTGCAGAGGAAGGTTGAACAGCACATAGCTGCTGCTTAAGAGGGGGTATCATTGCCACGAAAATAAATGTGTGTTTGGTTATATGATAATTTCGTCTGTTAGAGTTTCCTCTTGCATTCCCTTGTTTTATGTCGAAGCCAATCACAATTAGTCCTTAAGAATTCTTATGGTTGTGATATTATGGTGTATATGAAGAAGCTGTCAGAGTTTGTATATGAACTCCAGGTGTTTCCTTCTCTATGAAAAAAATCAGTAATATACATCATATATAATATAGATTACACGGATGCCTGCCGGATTACATAAGTTTGTACTCCAATTGGTGTAGAAGCCATGATTGAGGGATGTCGATAATTGTAGACTAATTAGTACTGGATATTAAATGAACTGCCTGTCTTGCCAAAATTGAAGACATCCCCTCCCTAGGGACTTTTGCCATGACTTGATTCAGCATGAGATCTAAATCATCTAGGCTTAGCATGATAATAAAAAAAGGTGGAGTAACTCTGTGTGGAGTTTCTTTCATTTTCAGAGGAAGAGGTGACAAGAAGAACCTCTCCCTAGTCCCTACTAATAGACATTAATCTGAATGCATTCATTCAATATTGGCCGCATATAGTGAGGTCGCTTTTTGCCAGCTCGCCTTTTGGCGTGTGAACAACAACTGCGGGACGCGTTCACACACCTGCTACCTCTTTGGCTGTCCTCAGGCCTCAAGACTCCTCAGATAGATATATTTATCTAGGGGTGGTGGGCTGGTATGGAACTTGACTGGGGGTGATAAGTTCGGTCCAATTCGGTTATGGGCTTTTACATGGGCCTTCAATCTGCAGACTGCATTAACAGTTCCAGCTTCATTCAATTCTACAATTAACCAAAAATCCAAAACAATTTATTCAATATTAGAGCTTCACCCTTAAGTAAAATCAATATTTCTCATTCTTTTCTCTGTAGCCGTAGGGTTCATACACTAATTGCTTTCATAGTCATCAAGATTCAAAGAGGTTGGGAACTTTATTATATAACTCAGGGAACATTGAAAATTCTATGAACTATATATATATACAAGTATACAACAACTAATTTATACATAAACAGTAACAATTTAAGTTAGAATGAAGAATACTCGTGAGCAATGAACTATAAACCCCAGATCGATCTAGTTATACAATGAGATCCTAAAGGATATTATAGAAATTAGTAACATTATATTGTCATCCAAGACTAAATCATATGAATTAATAAAAAAAACTCACTCGATGCAGAGACAACCATTGTGTTCAATAGCACCAGTATAACAAGTGCAAAGAACATTACAAACACTTTAATCTTCATTTGAAATTCCATATTGATCTTACCTCCCAAGGCAACAATGAGTAGTGTTGTGATTGTATTTATTATTTATAACTCGTTATATATATAGGTGAAATTCAGAAGTTATTAAGAGAGAGAGAGGCGGCCATTATGATTAGACAATATGTTATATTTGGACCGAAAATGTTATTTATACCCTCAGTTTAGTTCGGCTCGAACCGGCCTAATAATAATAATTGGACGTGTCCAATTCAATTCGGTTCCAATTCAGTTTTGACCAGTTTTGGGTCAATTCCAGTTTTAACCAATTTTTTCGGTTTCCAGTGTTTTTGCCCAGCCCTATATTTGTCTGTCTGAAATTTGAAATTTGTCTCAGTCCCACTTCGATGAGCATTGCGCCATTGCCCAATTGCTTAGAGTTATGAATGTCTGCCAGATGGAAGAATCCAAAATTTTTATTTTATATATTTTGTAAAAATAATACGACCACATTTATATCATTTTGTTTGTATCTTAAACAAATTTTTTTCATTATTAGTTGTTGTGTAATTGTGTTGTTCTTTGTTTGCATCTCACAAACCTTTTTTCATTAAGCCAAAATTTAAAAAAAGAAGAAAAAATATCATGAACCTTGAAGCATAGTTCAATATGTCAATTTGCTGCAAAATTTTGAACTCTGAAAAAATAGATTTTGCCGAGATTTTAATATTTAGAATCAATTTAAAAAATGTGTCTATGTAAATATTTAAATCCAATTTCTTAAATATTAGCATTAAAATATCCAATATTTTAAACTATGAGCACTACAAAAAATTTGTAATTTAAATAAAGTAATACTTAGCTAATTGATCAAGGTGAATAATCTTCACATTTTATACTACCTCCAATAATAACTCGAATAAACTAAGTAATCAATTCAGCTATATTGGTAGTTTGGTACAAGTATCTTTGTACTGTATATCTCAAAATGTTGTATATACAATGTGGACAGGTAAATGGTACAAGTTTGGGCTTCGACCCAAATTACGAAAAAGACCCAGATTGAATGTGGATATGTTAATGGTACAAGTTTGAGCTTCGGCCCAAATACGAAAAAGGCCCAGATTGAACGTAGACGGTAATTGACACTTGGTGGTACATACATATTGAAATTGATCACGCATGACGCATTGACGCGTGATTTAATGGCATTTTCGTTATTATATCAAAATCAATGGCCATTGTAAAACCGTCGTCAGTAAGGCGGTTGGCTTCTGTATATAAACTTGAGAAAGAAGAAAGAAAAGATGCGTGTGAGAGTTTTATTTCAAAGATTTCATTTTTAATACATATTTCTCAAGAAGAAGAAGAAGTAATTTGAAAGAAATGGCCGCTGAAGAAGGAGCAGTTATCAGTTGTCACACTGTTGAGGAATGGACCCAGCAGCTTGCTAAGGGTAACGATTCTAAGAAACTGGTATACCATCTTCTCGTAACCCTTACTTTGTTTTTATACATTTGGTTTATTTTTATGAAGATTTTGGGTATGATTTTGTTTAATTTGATGATTTGAGATATGGGTTTGATGTATATTGGTTTCATTTCAATTGGGTTTCGATGGTTTTATGTTGATGGATCTATGGGGTTTTGAAACTTTTTGATGTGTTTTTGGTTTTGATGGGTTTTATAGTTGTTTTGGTTGATGGGTTTTGTGAATATTGCTGATTGGAGTCTGTTGCTAGGGTTTTTTCATTAGATTTAAAGGGTGGTAAGGTTTTTAATGTTGGGTCTCTGAAGATAATTTGATTTGATTTGTTGAAAATTGTATCATGAGTTTCATTTTGTTTAATTGTCATAATGTTTTTTGAAAATTTGTAAGAGAATTTACTGGCTATAGGTTTGATCTATTTCTGTTAATGAGTTTTGGGAACTGTTGAAGTTTTTTTGTGTTTACTCTGTTAATGACTATATGTGGTTGCTTCATCATTTAGTTTATGGACATTATGTTCACACCCTAAGATTTAGCTGTTCATATATGGAGATTAGGTAGAAGTGTTGAATGAAGTGCCTAGGCCCTTACGTCTTTTTAAAGCTCACAACTAGCCCCTTTCCGTTCCTTTTTTTTTGGAGGGGGGGGGA